>PQWD01009570.1:0-23914 GCA_019425675.1 Leucinodes orbonalis | reverse complement strand
CAATTATTATTATATATTTTTATGACTCTACGACCGGCTCGGCATAAATAGGATCTTCGAGAAGAGCCAGATGGAAACTTGAAAGTCACTCTTTTAGAATTTTTATATCTTTGGTTACAGAGTTTTGTCATAAAGTACACTTTATAATAATTTGTTTTTGGTTTTGTAACTGGAACACTATATGTTTCTCCGATAAATATTCGTCTTGAAGTATCAAATCTGCGCCCATTCCAAAAACGACTACCTACTGTTATTGATTTCTATCAAGATTTTCTTTCTTTTTTTCAGGCGTACCAGGTGAGCGCATTGACCTTCCCGTTCACTTATGTCATAAAAAAGTGCTATATCCGATTAAGGGTTAAAGGTATAAAGTTGCTTCTGTGTGTGTGAACCTTGCCAGCTATTCCAGTGTGTATCAGGAATGTGGTGTGAAGGTACCTTGACCGCCTTATCCCGTGAGCCGCTGGCGAGGAAAGGCCCGGCGTGCGCGGCCCGTCTGTTGTCTCCACCGGCGGCTTCGTTAATGACCTCGTCTGGTACTTATGACACGCATTCTGCCCGTATGTATGTGAGAACTGTATGTGGTGTATGGGGTACCTTGACTGCCTTGTCCCGTGAGCCGCTGGCGAGGAATGGCCCAGCGTGCGCGGCTCGTCTGTTGTCTCCACCGGCGGCTTCGTTAATGGCCGCCGCGCCGCTTCGGCGCCCACGATACGCACTCAACCACGTGCTCGTGTTCGCGCAACTCCATCTGTACAAATAGAACATATAGAAATGAATATTATACATATTGAAATAAATATGACGGCCCATGTGATGTAATGGTCGAGACGTCGGCTGCTACACCAAGGATTCCGGGTTCGATCCCGGGCAGTACAAACATTTGAGTGCATGAACATGTCTGTTTGTATTGATCTGGATGCTTTCAATGTAAAATACTTTTTATTTATTTATTTGTACATAGCATGATAATTCAAGTAGTAATTCAAGTAGAAACACTTCCAAAGTTGAAAAAATAATACACTTTTTTCAACTTTGGAAGTGTCTCTTGCGCAAACTATTCAATTTATAAAAAAATAACCTCAATTTAAATTAGAAACCTCAATACCATTTTTCAAGATCTACACATAATACCCCACACGATGAAAAAAAAATTTATGAGTTTATTTATTTTTTTAAAGTTGTTTACTACAACCTAACAGCGGTTCACAGAATACATATACTTACAAAGCTTTAATAGTGCTTATTGTTTCGGAGAAAAAAGTGTGTGACAACAGACGGACAGACAGGTTCCACTGGTTTTTTGCCATTTGGTTACGGAAATGTGTTTTATTTCCCGACATTCAGGTGATTTGTCGTAGTGGTGTACCTTGCACTCGTTGGTGTCCGCGTTCCATATGCGCACGGTCTGGTCGTTGGAGCAGGACGCGAGCAGCGACCCGTCCGGCGACACGCGGACCATGCGCACCCACTCGCGGTGCCCCTTGTACGTCTTGATGCAGTAACTGTACACAATTTACATTCATAAGAAAACGTGATTTATCCCAATAGCACGCTTTTATGCAGATTTTACGAACAAATCATTCAGAAAGTAGCTGAAAGAACCTGGCTGAATTGGCAATCAGCAAAAAAAAAAATGCGATCGTTAGGACAAAAATAGGAATTCTTCCCAGAAAACGCTATTTTCAATAAAAATATATTCAAAATATGTAAAGATTCACATGTTGCAATTAAAAGTTATAAACGAACCCAAAGTCAAACCATTTTTCCATTTCATGCTGAGAGACAATAAGTGTTTGTTAAAATAGTGTAGGACTAGTCTAGATTAGCCCGTTCTTTTTCTGTTTGATAACAATATTATTTCACTTGTTTAAAAAAAACATTTAGTGATTTCAACAACCTATTTATTGCTGCCTTTTTCCAAATAGCAATAATATTTAATCTTAAGTCGATAGTAAATACTGTTAAATTGAAACAACGGCTTACTGCCTTGTATCGATTATGTATGAGTAAATATTAAAAGAAATGGGGTGTAAGGAGGCCCAGACATTTGCAGCCTAAGTTAACCTCACCAGCCCGTAGCGCATCCTGTAGAATAGCTACGGGGCGCATTGTTACGGCCCCAAGCGCCTCGATAATCAGCCACTAAGGGACTGCTTTTCGTATGACGTTATGACTATAGTATTAGTTAATATTTTACATCAAATCAGCTTACCCGTAGCCACCTCCCAAGCTTTGATAGTCTTATCGCGACTGGCGGAATAGACGATGTCACCGCTCGGCGAGAAGGCTACGGACGACACGTTGTGGTCGTGCCCGTGCATTGTCTTCACGCACTCAAACGTCTGGTTGAAGTCCCACAGCTTGATCGACATGTCGGCGCTGCATGACACTGTACATACACAACATAATCAATACATAGTATAAAACAAAGTCGCTTTTTGTCTGTCCCTGTATTCCTATGTGCGCTGAAATCTTTAAATCGTCATTTACTTTTACGATAAATAATGGCTAATTATCGAAGCTATTTAACCAATACAGCATTAATCCTTATCCAATTTAATACCTTAATACATTGTTTATTTAATATAGATCTATATGGCCCTTACATAAAAAAATTGCGATACGTAGCGTTTGCGGCGGTACCGACCGACCTTGGAGATGGGAGCGTGCCTGTTACGAATATCACCATTGCACCCGTGCCAAGCGGGCCGGGTCGCTATTAAGGTTTAATATTAACCCATTGAACGCCGGGAATCCAGACACAATAGAAAATCTATTGTGTCTGGCGCCTTAAGGCGTCATTGGCGTCAAAGGGTTAAAAGAACTGTAATGACATGTTTGGATCCGTGCATGACTTTGGCGCCACCTAACGTACACGCCGTTGTCACCTCTTTCTAAGAACACTGACATTTCATGGCGGATTGTGAGAAATAATTGACTGATGGTGTATAAGGCACCCTAGCTCCGGTTGTCCGAGAAGTCTGGTTGTCACCTTCCCTATTCTTTGTTGGGCGAAGTAGAACCCATAAGAACTATATCATTACCTCCAAAGCCAAATTCAAAAGTATTACATTAAGACTTTTTCAATAAAAAGAAATTTTGTTTGAACTTGATATCTGCTTAGGATGGGGCAAAAAAATAGGTTTAAATAACGAAAACTTTAGCTTCAAACAGCTAAGCCTTCTTACCAGCAGTTTTCCGTGGTGGTCGAAGGCGATGTCCTGAACAGAGTCGGTGTGACCCTTCAGGGTTCGTTCGTACTCGCCGCTCTCAAACTCCCACACTTTGAATGGTGGCGTCCGCTTGAGGAGACCATCAAACTGAACACGGGATGGAATATTACCTGGACACAAAACGAAACGTAAAATATCTTATGAATAAAAAGAAAAACTCAAGCAAAATAATTTCTATTGCCTTTCCAATTTAAGTCATCTAATCAATCTAAAAGGAACACTGAAAGGCATATTATTTATTTCAACGGACGACCCATTCGGTGTTGCGGTTTAGACGTCGGCTGCTACACCAAGGGTACGGTTCGATCGCTGTGCAGTACAAACATTTGTATTCATTACATATTTGTAATGGTCTGGGTGTTTTCTTTGTATAATATGTATGTATTCACAAAAAAAATAGTACATTTATACGTTGTTTAGTACCCATAATTCAGGCTTCACTTAACTTGGGGCTAGATGGCTGTGTGTGAATAATAGTGAATATTTATTTATTTATTACACCAAGGGTTAGGATCTGGCAGTGGACCAGTCGCATATAGCTGCTCATAGCACTAGTGCTCAATTTCAGATGCGCATCATCACATCTGGAATTGTAGAACACTAGATTTGTTTTAAACTTGCACGCGTATTCCAATTGTTCGTTAAGTCAGCCATATTGGATAGAGTATACCGTTACGAAGTTGGGATTTTGTTCTGACATATCAGGTTATTGGCACTTGTCAGGATTCAGGCCGTGCTTTGTTTATGATTTTATATGTAATATGTTTTCATATTCCTATATCAACCATCCATCCGTGCCATATACGGCTTAAATCACGTGACTCACTAAGGGAATTATTTAAACAAATAATATTTAACATTACCGTCTCAGTACATTCTAGACTGCGTCATCTATGTCACAAAATTTACATGTATTCAAAAAAGTCAGATAATCATAGTTTGAACACTAGGGACAAACACAACTTGCCGTTCCAAATCTTAGATTGCATAAGGTTGGGAACTCATTTGTGGGATTAAGCATTAAAATATTTAATAAGCTACCACAAAATGTAATTGATTTACCCCTGCATAAGTTTAAGTCTCATGTAAAGTCTATTTTAATAAAAAAAGCTTACTATAGTGTTGAAGATTATAAATGATAAAAACTCATGGACATGTTGATTTCCACGCCTGCACTACTTTTGTTTTTTTTGTTGTCATCTATTTAAATTTATAATACTTAACTGCTTAATAGTACTTTGTAGATTATTATATTTTTACCATTAATACGATAAAATTGTAAATATATTTGCTTTATATAATTATTTGATTACAAATGAATCTGTATTCAACACAATTTTTTTGAAAGAGTAACTACTGAGTTTCTTGCTGGTTTCTCCTCAGTGAAACTACTCCCGAACCAGTGGTAGCTTCAATTGACATTCATAAGTGTTCTTTAAGGACCTAAACTGAATAAACACTTTTCATTTTCATTTTCAACCATAACAGTGAAAACAATTTAACCAAAAATCACTTGATCGCCAGTAGAATTTGTACTATTTGCCATCGAGGTCATCTTTCTCATATTGCTCATGAACATAGCAAACTTCAGCATACGGGTAATGTAGTTATACAGCGAGGCGAGCAATGTCGCAATTCAACCAATCACCATTGCCATCACTGGCGAACTCTCAAAACGCCTACATTACTTAACACGCGCAACACTCAAAACTGATTCCACCCTTGATCCCCATCCCTGTACATTCGCATGTCCCTATTCGTGTTACCGTTATGGCAGGTGTGGGATAGCATCCTACAACTCTCTAAGCGGTGGTTAGAGTTCCATTTGGAAGCTCTTAGGATCAATGCTAATTTTTTTGGGCTAGAGCCATCTGCTCTAGCCTCTTGCCTCAGGCAAGCTTTGAAGGCTTTCGGGTCAATAGGGAGAGAGAGAAGGAGAAAAGTGTGGAAGGAGCCATGCTTCGACACAAATGGGCCGGCTAGCCGGAGTGACATACCCAGGCCTTATAGAAAACTGGCGTAAGATATCGCTTTGTTTTGCCGTGTGAGTGACTTTACTTAGGCATTAATCCGCCTTCCTCCCTCCCTATTTTTCCTTTTCCTGTTCCTAATAAAGGTTGACACTGGCTGCTTTTCATCAGGTGAACCGTCTGCGCGTTTGCCGACCGATAAAAAAAAAGTCCGTATAGAAAAATCTCAGTTTACCTTGGTAATGGTGGCACGGTGGCCGGTGAGACAGAACTTCTCGGGCGGACGCGGGATCCACTCGGCGGGCGTGCGCTTGCCTCGCGTCGGCGCACCCTCGATGAACTCCTTCTGTGCCTCCGACAGCTTGGACTCTAGTTCCATTACCTGGAATCACATTTGCCAGTGTTACATAAAAAAACACTAATACAGAGCAGTAAGGGATTAAAACAAAAAAGAACAGACCTGAGTTTAATAAAAAAAAAACAAAAATCACAGAAGATGCGTTTGTTAGCGAGTGAAACTTAAGGAACTCTTTAGCTACATTAATTACCAATAAAACATTTCAAGTCACAATTCCAAAAGTTTTATTTTACGTATTCTGATCGTACTTCGTAGTTTACGCGATAAGTGCAATATTATGTCGAGTTTTTAATTAAACTGACTAAATATGTATAGGAAATTGCGCTCGACATTTTCATAGTTGACGACTTTTTTGTAATTTCGATTATTTTGATAAATCATTGCATTATCTAATGTTAGGATTGCAATCTTCAATCGCAATAATTTCAAATGTAGCCCAAACTACTTCTTTCTAAACAACGGTAGTACTTAGCTATACAATGTCCACTGGTGGATTAACACCTCCTACAATGATATGGGAGGAGGGGAGGACCACAAATAAGAGGAGTAGGCATAAAACGTTTGCTTGGGGAAACGTCGTAGGATAACGCAGTTGTTTATATATTACTGCCACGCATCGGTATACTTAATCATTATGAAGCGTATTTTTTCTTAATAAACAACTTTATCGAAAACGTATAAATAACAAATTATTGATTTGCAATAACCACGTAAGAATGTATTATCATCAAACGCATAAATTATTACGTTTGTTTGTTTTTTATAGTCTAACTCTATTGTATCTAAAGCACGAAATAAACACAATAAAAACAAAACATTTAGTCGGTACTGATTTTAACTCCTATTTTTTTTAAAGAAATAAGTGAGCAATTAATCAAACAATTTGGTGGTAAGTGGCTATTCCCTTGGACAGACCAGTGATTTCAAAAAAAGAACCAAAGTGCAGCTGTAAATATTTTAAACTTACAAGCTACACTATTTTTTTTAAAAAAAGGGCCGCTTTCCTGTAACTGATTCATCAACGGAAAGCCGAAACTACCAAAGCTGGAGAGCTATGAAATCGGGACACTGATTTCTTTTAGGTTCTTTTAGTGTAGACAAATGATAAGAAAGGATTTTGTGAAATACAAACCTCTAAAGAATGCAAATAGAGCTTCAAATTTTGTATGGGAAGAAAAAAATCTTCTACATTTAGAACCTACTAGAATCTAATCATTATTTCGGTGTCCCAGTATCAACAAAGTTAACAAGATATCTAAATGTGTTATGTGAATGAACATTTAATCAGAATACGAAACAATATTCCAATGAACAATATGTAGTAACCTTTTAATCGATATTCTGCATAAAAGATTGATTGTTTATTGTGTCGGGAATCCTCTCTTATAGTTAAAAGTTAAATTTACATTAACCGCCTTTACTTTATTAACAGTACAAACGGTACCTATAGTATAACTATAGTTGTCCTGTAACAATCATTCATTAACTTGAGCGAGGACTCGTAAACGTTCATACAAACAACATAAAACACCAAATTAGCTCCAGCAAAATAGAACAGAGTACAGAACCCGTGTATAGCTGTTTAATATACCTATACTTATGCAATAGCTACAATTAAAAAAGTTATTCCCACTTTGATGTCAGAAATAAAGAGATCACACGTGCACTTGCAATTACGACTCAGTTACTAAGAGGTCAAACAGGTACATAGACAATCCCGAGTTAGACTTTATAGTCGTTTATTAGTGGATCAAGGCCTACTACAAAAGCGAAGCAATCACCTCGGGTAGCATTTGTTTTGTTCCGTGGCATTTCTGGAACGATAGCCGGTAAATAATCGTGTCACTACGATATAGGTACGTAGCTATGTATAGCACGCGGTTGCATCGACCGGCGCGGAGGCGGTTGGGAAAAATCGTTGGTGACCTAGAAACGTCTGCGGCAGATCGATCACATCTATTTCCTCACAGTCGTGTCGTGATGTCATTAAACCATCTGCACAACATTACAATGCGACTATAAATCTGCCTACGAAAACATTAACTAGATCAATCCATTGATTAGTAAGACGGTTGGTCTGTGAAACATAATTGATGACGGTGCCTTGATCTCGCAAACCGCGATCATAGTCACGTTCAAGTGTTAATGATTGTTTATGTAAGCACAGTTTCACGTACTATGCACCATGTTATGTGAACCAATGTAAACACCATTAATCACACGTTTCGGAACATTGGAATTATGTTATTAAAGCTCTTTTGGGGCCGACAATTATGGTGAGTTACATAAAAGAACAACTTCCACGGATGGATAAAACATTTAGCAATAAAAAAATATGTCAAAGCAATGAGTAATTAAATATTTTTGAAAACACACGAGTATTTGTAACAATTCTTATGTCGATAAAGACGTACGATTCTTAAAAAACTATTTCAACACGACTTGAGTGTAAAGAATATTAAAACCGTTATCATTATGCTTATTCGATATTCGGTAATAATCTTTCTTAATTTTCATAACGGAAATATATATTCGTAAGTTTCAAATGGCTTAGCGGGACTACTAGACTGAAGGTTATCAGTCTTTCCTTATTAAGCCTTAATCGAACTTAGTAATTATCTTTTTATTGATTATCACACAACACAAAAGTAGTTCAAACTTACAAAGATGTCATGTATTTATTTTAACTAATTTTCAATCGTGTTAAACTATTCAATAATAAGGTCAATAATTCTTGATCCTTGGAAGAAATGGCTAAAAGTAACTACCTTCTTTTGAAGCCTTATAACCGAAGTCCACTTCTTCTCGAGGAGGCCGCCGAACTTGCGGTCCATCTCGCCGGACATGTCGGCTTCCTTCTTGAACGCTTCCAGCGCGTCATTGTAGCCATTGCTGCCTAAGTAGTCGGCGATCGCTTTGTTCCTGGAAAAGAGGACAAGCAATGTGAGAAAATCGAACAGTCATAAAATGTAAAATTACAATATAATCATCATCTCCAAAACTTCCGTGTTATCGGCTCGTACCGAATAGCTACAACGCCCTAAGCCGAACTTTCTTGGAAAACTTTAGATTTACTTATAGCTGTTAGACAGTTATGGTCTTCTCAGCTTTATTAAGCAAGTGGCGGGCACAGGCTTTTAAGCATATAATTATCCGCGTGTTATGTCGTACCTGATTCATGATAGATCAATCGCGTTAAAAACAGTGGCGTAGGTAAGCCAGGGTCATTTAATTACATCGATTCACTGGAGAGAAAATTATTGGCGATGACGGAAGGACGAATTAACAACGGACGGCAGTTAGTCGTTAACTAATAACGTCGGATCATTGGGTAAGGTATCGATTTACATCCCGAATATGCGGCATCTGTTTAGAAATGTATCTACGTATCGTGTCAAATACACTGAATTAGGATGCACTCTGCGGGACATCACGATATTAGCTTCGGAGTGGTAATCGACGACAGGACAGTATAGTATTATCGACAGATTAAAGTCAGATACTAGGGCAACGATGCCGGATTCGATTTAAACAAAACAATTGAACTCCCAAGTCCAACCTATCATTAAACTTTACCTTTTATAAGAGACTATTTTTTCCATCCCGCCCGCATTGCGAGAGTCTGTAACAGTGGTTTTATTGCGAGCTGTTGTGGTTTAGGGTTAAATAATACTCATTTACAAAAAATATATATCACCTTCCTCGGTAAACATAAGTGGTAAGGCATGTTTCGTTAACAATTCGACTCAGTTTCACTTCACTTTGCATTGCCGGTCTTGTAAACGGTATCCGGTTAATTTAGATATTCTAGTCTAGACAGTTATTGTCTATCGGAGTCACTAACTCTAACAATGTAGTATTTCCTCGACGAATAGCAGAAAATACAAACTTTCATTTTCTGCGAAACACCTTTAATATTGCTGATACTTTTGACATTCAAACCATCATTATATTGAATAGGGGTAATATAATATAATTCCCAATATTGAACGTTCGAAATTTATTTATTCATTTGTCAACTTTTGGATCAATAGATACCAATGTAAATAAGACATTTCGCTGTATGAAGACAAATGTTGTTAAGTACGGGGATCGAAACCGGAAGTAATATTATGTAGTCATAATAGTTAATTGTTCAACCATTAAACTAATAGGTTACCTAATAATAATTCATAATTATTTTTACTTTATTCCTCCTAGAAAGTTCTTCTTCGAGATAGCAGTAACCTTACATACGTCAACTAATGCCAGGTTCAACGAGATACCAATACAATTTATGGGTACCTCCGTTTAAGTCCCGTATTAATTTATTATAATTTATAGGTACCGATTTATCAAGAACCATCAATCCATATGCGCAATGGATGGGACCTTTATCTATTGTGCTTTTCACTGTGACGAGAGACGAATTTATTAAAGCTCATTATAATTTATACAAGATAAATCTATCATGATTCTACGATCAAAATGATAAAGAAAACAATGTCTGTATGTCATAATACTCATAATACAAGTTCTGCGACACAACAGATTCAATCAAACATAATTCCAACGCATTCACAGTTCAAATTAATCATCATGACACAACTACAAAATGACGAAGCATACCAAACATTCGGTCAAATGTTAGCGTTGTATAAAAACGGACACTTGTAAATTTCAAGGACGACAAATATCCTGGTCATCGTTCACAAAAAAAACCACTGCAACATGTGTACGGAGGCGGACTGAAACCAGAGATGCTTAAAAGTTTATTTTAGTAAATCCATATGGTTTGATTTTTTGCAGTTTGAAAATACAAATTATAATTATACTCGAGAGCAGTGTTTAAAAGTAATAATCATGTTGACCATCAATTTTCTAGTGTGTCTATTCGCCACAGTTATGCGTTTAGTATATTATCTTTAATTATTAATAAGCTAACAAAAATTAACCATATATAGGCAAGGGTAATATGTATTATACAGCTGAGTTTTCTAAGCTGATGATACGATATGATTTGGAGAAAAATGTAGAATTTATTCGTTAATCAATGAATCTACTTTTATATAGGTATGTAAAACGAAATCCTTGAGGGTCTAGTAAAGATATACATTTAAAATTCGACAAGCACCGGCACAAGGTCAAGTTGATACTTTACTCGTTTAGCACGACCCAGTACCAATGTAAACAAATATAACATGTATTTATTTCAGGGTTAAATAACCGAGTTTTATGCACAAAAATCGCAGTACAGATATCTCGCACTTAGGTACAAGCCATCCATAAACGCCAAGTTGAGTAAGCGGTGAAAGGTAAACTCGCATGACACACTCCTTAAGTAATTTGGTCCGATTATTTAAAAAGTAGGATTGAAAGGCATTTCGTAAGGTAATGATAACTTTCGAGTAAACAGATAATGTTCAGCAGTTACAAAATCAATGTTAAAATAAGCGAACCTATGTTTATAATATACGAGAGCAAACGAAAGCTTTTTTGTACTGACACAGCACAAAATAAGTTTTCGTCATAAAATAGTTGCTAAAAGCCGCGCGAAATTGTTAAGTCACAAAGTCAGTAGATACTAAGATTTTAGGTACATGACCAACTATTTGGGTGCATGGTCTACAACAAAAATAGCACATGACATACGAAATCTATTTTAACCTAGAAGCCATCGAACTTGTCCCAATTAGATAAGCCGCCCTTGCGCTTCATTGTACCTATTGTATCCTTAATCACTTGTTGCCTTGTCTTTTGACACATCAGCCAGCAAACATTTGACTAGGAAATGCCTTCTACCAAGTTTAACAAGCACTTCCTAATGTACTGCAAATGTTGATACGTTTTCTAGCAACATAATATTATGTCAGTGCAGGTTTCGTAAGGACTCCGAATAACATGACTATTACTGAATAACAATGGATGTCTTGAATAATGTATATATGCTTATTCTATTCAATCTGATGTCCTCTTCTCTAATATAGTCTAGGATCTAGATCTTTATTTAAGACGGAGACCCTTTGTAGTTTAACTTTCCAAGCTTGCACAACGAATGCCTGGTAAAAATGCCTGTAAAAGTTTGTTGTTTTTGGTATCTAAGTTATAGAAAATAACAAATGATTGCCGTAAATGAGCACATATCAACCTGTCGCCAGGATAGGAAAACTAATTTTTAATTAGACATACAAAAGTGTTATTATTACAATTTGAACGGTTTATTTACTCTATCAGCAACTATAAGTATTATTAGCTATTAAAGTTAATAATTCTTATAGCGGAGGACCGGGATATCTGGCGCAAAATGGGGGAGGCCTATGTTCAGCAGAGGAACCTATTGCTGAGGTTGAAAAGAGAGAGAGAGAGAGAGAGAGAGAGAGAGATTAATATTTGCAATTTGGTTATATTTTACAAATGCCAAAATCACACATTGAAACTCGTACTTCAAGCTTTTGAATATAAATAGAATGATACATCATTACAAGTCTTTGGTGATGTCACCATAACATTATGAGATGGTTTCATATTCTTGTTAGGTAACTTTGCTTACCTAAAGGTCATCGATAAAATATACTCCAACTCAAATGGTACCATAGTCTCATTTTAAATGGTAATGATGACCACATTAAAGCTATTTAATTTAACCTCATAACTGTTAGTTTGTAATAATTTGGCTCGGTTGTAATAGCTGATAAGCTTCATAGATATCAAAACATTATAATAATCTACTAATTAAGATACTCTGTACGCGTTGAATACGTAACTCAACTGTGTGATAAATCTTAAACCCCGGTTGCATACTATCAAAGACATCTGTTTGATTTTTTCTCGCAACGTGAAAGAGGATTTCCTAGTTTTTCAACATCCTATATTACTTTCGCTTAATTTTTTTAAGCGAAATGACAGTGTCAAAACTAGCTCACATTTAACTTGGGCCGCAAATTTATAAGTCAAATATTATATTCGAAAAACTTTAATAACCACCTGATAATTACACATAATATATTTTTAATAGCGTTCGTATTTCGTGGGGTAAGTGCGTAATCAGAGGTGTGGCGCAATATTGAAAAGGGTTGTATTAGCCGCCAACTGCCTGGCCTTTTCATGGCTAATGATAAATGTTTAGCCCTTCTAAGAACACCTTAAAAACCATTAATAAAAATTTCCATAACCAGAGAATAGACGGTGAAGACAGGTTAGAATACAACTGTTACTTCACCTGCACGTGACTTACATACTACTTCCACTCAGCGAGTGGTGTGAGACGGCTTAGGGTTCAAACCATTGTATCAGCCCACTCATTATACTTAAACTTCCATGGGTACTGCTATCTCTAACGCTTGGCGAATGAGCATAGATTTATAGCAAGCCAATCGCTTCACTATTGTGAAGAAGGACCTTAGCTCAATACAGATGTGTTAGGCTTTAGTCCTTCTTTAGTGTACAATCCAGTCACTGACTCTTCAAGTAACCATAGATAGGAAATGAACAGATAAAAGAAGATGTTAGCTCACTATAAAAAATAACCTTACATAATGAACACATAAAACTTAAATTCTTAATATACAAAACTAACACAAATTTTCCCAAGCGAGTAAAACGCAATCACATTACATAAACACCATTTTTAAACTATTTCATACACAATGGCGTGATTGAAGACGAGGGGCGTATACCATTTTGCACATTATACTAATATTAAGATAAATGTATATTGAGGTGTAAAGGTATTTAAAAGTTTTTGTGCAAATACATCTGTAATCTACTAGTGTTATTATTTATTCAGTTATATGTAATAACCTGACTCTAGGACTGATGTTATATGTTGGATATGATGAAATGTATTATTACAACTTCAGGCATACAAAGTCCAGTGCTGAACATAGGCCAACCTCAATAATTTTAACACTGTTGAGTTTCAGATCCTAAGCCTCCCGCCATGATACCAGTACCTGTTTGGGAGGTCTCCAGAGCCTTGTTTGGCTTAGCTTCCAAAATATGTATGGATTTTATATGGGTTTTTTTGCAGCACTGAAAGTTAAAATCGATGGAAAGAGTATAAAATCATTTACAGCGCATAAAAATTATATTCTGTTTTCGTAACCAAAAAAGAGTAACTGTGTTACCCCGAATTTAACTCGAAAGAAGCCGCGGGCATAAGCTAGTACCTAAACTTATTCATTTGACATTGACTTAATCATAAGTCTCTAAGGAGGAGAATTGATGTTATCCGCAAGAGAACTAAAGTTACCGATATACGGATTCGCAAGCTAAAATGGCAGTAGGCTTATCACGTATGTCGCAGAACCGTTGACCGTTGGAGCAGACGAGTTCTGGAGTGGAACCGCGTCTTGGTAAGCGTAGCGTAGGACCCCTCCACCCGACAACTTGCGTAAGGCCGCTGGTGAAGGCTGTATGAGAAAAGCAAAGGACCGGATATCTGGCGCAAAATGGGGACCTATGTCCAACAGTAGACTGCGATAGGTTGAAGTGAGCTTAAATCATAGCGCCGCAATATCGTGACACTATCATTGTGCCAGATGAAACAAGTTCTTATACTTGATTTGTGCCCGGGTCTGAAGGGCTATGTGTTACATCCACCGGACAAGTGTATCATAAAGACGTAGGACTCATTACATTACACCATTTTATAAAAGACAGCATTACACGATGCGACGTACAACCGTGCAGACCAACGTAACTCGATTAAGCTGTTTTATGCAACAGATAATCCTGACTGTTTAAATATCGATCGGTACATTCGTTCAGCCGACTTAGGAATTCGGTGAAAACCTGTATCAGCTCAACTACCGAGGCAATTGTTACACCGGCACGCCTCTGCTGAATGGAGCTAATTTCTTGCTTGATTAATAAGTCAATCCATGGCGTCTGTAAGGTGAAATTGAATCGATTCGAAGACAATCAGTTTCGCGGGTGTCCCTATTGTTCGCGTGGGAGCAATCATATAGACCGCGCTCCGAGTGAAAAGACTTAGCGATGCGGTTGACGAATCTAGTATAGATAGTAAAGTAGTAGTAATATAAAACTCAAAATAAAAAAGGTCATTTTAGTATAAAAAGTTAAAACTTAGTCTGGATCTACCACCAGTGCAGCAAGTTGATGCTATATCCGGATTCAGATAAGTAACTTCACAGTTACTCGTATCTAGGGTAATGTCATAGTAACTATTTCCTTTTAACAGATAAACACACGTAAAGGTATACAAACATTAGAGAAAACGTCAACTTTTTAATCAGTAGCAGTTTGTAAACATTTGGCTTGAGTAAAATAATGATACCATTTCTGTACGAAACTATAACGCTTAGTCTTTATGCTTGGGCAGACGTAGTTCGGCAGAACTGTTGGAGCTCAGCGAAAGTGGTTTCGTGCGTGGAGGCGCGGGCTGGGGACTGCCTGAGAAAATAACTTTCACGATACATTTCCGTCGTTACGTCTCTGATTGCAAGGACAAGTGCTACTAGTTTTAATTAAACGAGCCCTTCATTTACCTGCACATTCACTCGGTAACTTTTCAATAAAGGAGCCAAATGTTACATTTCGAGTATTATTATGTAACATTATGTTTAAGACAAATTGTTACTGTGATGCGTAATCAATGAAATATGTTTACCTTCGCTTTTTGCTAAATATGGATTCTTATGAAATAGGTATTAGTTCAAAGTTATGCTTGGGGGTCTCTGTTAGGGATAAGATCAGAAATGATTTAATCCGTAAGAGAACTTAAGTTACCGACACAGCCCGCCGGATCAGCAAGTTGAAGTGGCATTGGGCTGGTCACGTATGTCGCAGAACCGATGGCCGTTGGAGCAGACGAGTTCTGAAGTGGAGACCGCGTCATGGCAAGCTTAGCGTAGGACGCCCTCGAGCCCGACCAACCGACGACTTGCGAAAGGTCGCTCGTGGAGGCTGGATGAGGAAAGCGGAGGACCGGGATATCTGGCGCAAAATGGGGGAGACCTATGTCCAGCAGTGGACTGCGAAAGGTTGAAGAGAGACCTATAAATATTATTTATACAGGAAATCAGTCAGTCCATTAGACACTACAAAACCTACGAAAGCAAATCGAATAGAAATGACAAAATATCAATGAAGATGACGATACTATTTCCCAACTAAACAAGATATATGTCCGTACATTAATTAGTCTTGGGAATGAGTACCTAGGAGTACGTTCACATACCCAATACGGGTATTGCCAAATAAGCATGGCAGTTCCATTGCCACTAATATTACGTGACAATCGGCACAATTAGCAATACAAATAATCCAAGCCGTACCTGATTGGATAACATTGGTTACGATATGTTATTTCTGAAAAAAGTACTGTATGCGAAATGCATCGAACTATGACTGCTGTTTCACAAGTTAATTTAAGTACAGAAGGACTTCAAGTAAACGTACGCCAGTTCAGATTGAGGTAATTATTGACTTTCTGTTACAGTAAAAAAAAATTATCTTTTGAATTTTAACCGTATGGAATTAATTATTCTTAGTAGTATTTTAAGTAAGATTATTTTAGAAGGTATTTTTAAAAGGAGTGGTTTTATTAAATTATCTCAATTCTTATTTGACAAAAAAAACAATAACATAACATTTTTAAAATAAATAAAATAAATTTAGAGGGCACGTTTCCAACAAATTAACGTTGGTTACGTTTTGACCATGAGATTACTGCTGTTTTTAGTAATTAAATTTTGTTTGATGTAGCCTTTCATTGCCTAATGAGTTACAATTAATTTTATAATTAGAAAAATATCTACTTAAGTAGTTCTTATAACAGTACAGAACCAAGCAACTAATCTTCATTAGAAGTTACTACACAATCCCAAGACAGATTGATCCCATGCTACAGTTCCTATTTTTTTAAATGCCTGATATTCGCACCATTTATACTAAAAACGCTTAACTTTTATATGATGAAGAAAGCCATAATATGTGAAAGGATCCCTCTAACAACATTAACATATTTTTACTTTATCAAACGCACCTTCTGTAAATATATAACATATCTTTGAAATTGTGAACGCCAGAACGGAAACTTCATTGCGAACATGCGTCATGTGAGCCGATAACTGGCCGCAATAACGACCGCCCGATAGTGGCGGCCAATATACCATCCACCGGACCTAAACTAAATCAAAATGTATGTTCGTTCCGATTTTGCGGCAGACGTACAAAAATGCCCGTAAATATTAAAAAATTCTAAAGAATTGCTGTATAACTATGTAATTTATATACTTTTAATACAAACAAACAAAATGTGTATATAATGTTTTATAAATTTTATAATATATATTTTTATTTGTTTAGTGCCTATATTATACCATGTTAATTTATTAGTCAGAACTCAGAAGTCCCTGTGTGAATTGAATGTCTGAGGGTTACTTGTTTCGAAAAAAACCTAAGAAAACTTTTACAAAAACCTATTTATGTAAAAAATATAGCTTATTTTAAAAGGAAATAAATGTATTTGTTAACTAAGGTCAGTTTTATTCCAAGGAGGCAATAATTTACGTATGTGATTTCGTCCAACAAACCTGACTAAACCACAGTGCACTTGTATTTTATTGGCACTTAGGTATTTCGCATGACACAATGTTAACAATGCAACGATCTTGAGACAATTAATCGTGGTATTAACAGATCATACCAAACTCCACCTGGTGTTGAACTACGTTAGATAGACGTTAGAGACTAACAACTTTCACGAGATAGCACGATTGTTAATCTCGTGCTTGTTAGTGAGGTCCTAGTGGTGGATTCAAAAAACAGTATATAATTAATCGGTAAATAATTATTCCACAACTTAAATTTAAGTACGTTCACGCGTCCATTTCATGTTATGCAAGGTATTTAGGTTTAAGTACAATGAACATAATACATATGTATTTACAATTTTTAAGTACCACTTGTAAATGATAAGATAATTGATAACAAATAATTATAAAATTTTACGATTTTTATGTAATGGTTGAGTCTGCTATTACCTTATGTTTCGGATATAGAGATCGCGCAACATTGCAGTTTGTGTACATGACTTTTTTTAATAATGTTGTGTTTGTATAGTATACCTAAACATATTATAAACAAGTATGTTTATCTATTGTTTAGTTCTTATAATATATGTGTGAAAGTTTAAAGATATTTATTTTATAATAACCATAAAACAACACAAGACCCATTTCTCTGAATAGATGGATAATAATTTGTATAAATATGGACAGGAAATAATATAATGTGGAAGCTGTATTTTTGGACTGTTACGACACCGGTAAGCTATCAAGCCATCGAACACACTGCGAGACCATCATAACAAACGGTGGCGCATGTGCTTCTTAGGTGCACAGACGTAGCCCAGATCCGCAGGGAGACTATCGGCTCACCGGTAACAGTCGCGGATGCCCTGAGGAGACCGGGAATACTTATCAGCTTTTGGAAAGAGGTGGGCTGGCTGGAGTGACCATAAGGCCGCCATGGCTCACGCACAATGGTCCACTGCACGAATTAAGTGCGGAAACCGACCCTAACATAGAACATAGACCATCATGACTGTGAAGATCCTAGATTTTTGTTCCCTAGAACAAATGCGTCGTTTGAACGTGCATCACGTAGAGATTCATTTACATACGTACGCCACACGCAATATGATGAGATGTTAATTTTATTTTCGAACGTGTCCCTCTCTAGACGTAGTTCCGTAAGTCTCTTGTCTTAGTCGTAAGTCGTCTAGGAATAGTTTCCGTAAGTCGTACAAAGAAAACCTTTTGTTTTACATAGAAAATTGTTTGCCACGCTAGACGGTGAAATAGCTAATATAATCGATTTAAATAGTTTCATGAACATTTTGGTATTTAAAGCCACAATGCTTAGTAATGTTTTTTAACCTGAATAAAGTTTCATTACATGAAATACGGGGTATGGTGAACATTGGCACGGGACTTCGAACCTTAACGGGCATAAGTCTCTAATTAATAAACTAATATTACCTATTGTACAATATGCCTGTTTAACTACCAAAGCTGTCCTATCATAATGGTAAAAAAAATAGTTACTATTATTTAAGGAAGAACATTATAAACTTATAAAATCAAAATGTATGTACCCTAAACTAATGCCGTTACACCATTACTGTAGGTGAAAATGGAAAAAAAATTAAAGTGTTTATTCAGTTTAGGTCCTTACAGAACACTTATGAATGCCAAATGAAGCTACCACTGGTAAATACACATGTATTTCAAAGTAGTTCTCGTGTATAAATATAAATTTCTAGAGCTATTTATACCATAGCATCAGCTTGGCAATGAAATTAAAGTCATGAACGTGGAGTATAAGGTTCAATATCTTAGTGCAATAATGTGGGATGGGGGGTGGACGCCCACGCGACATGGCGTATCGATCGTCTCCACCCCCGCGAGGCGCCGGCCAGCTAGATACGTCAGAGACTGCGTCATTGCAAATCCCTTCGCAGCTGGCCTTTTCAATCGCCGTCCCTCGAGATACTGGTGTACGTACAAATAGATGCCTTCGAACATCATAAGAAACAGAAGATTTAAATTGACCATACATAACAAGAAAACATATAATTGCAGACCCCATACAAATATGATAGACGACTTAGATGAATAATGGGTAAGGCCTCTGCCAAGTGGACTACAATAGACTGCGAAAGACGGAGATATCATGATATAATGCGAGCTATTGAATTTGATAAATAAAGCAAAACCCTAATGCTTAATAACGATACATTTTTACATGGCAACAAAAACAGACCCATTAAATGGCCGAGTGCAATCCTGCGACATACCAAAACAGGGCAGATGCCATGATCCGACGTCATTATGTCGACATCGCGCCGCGGTTTCATGGCACGTAATAAACGCAGGTCGGAAGGGTAACGAAGTATCGGAAAACCCATGACAAGCAAAGGGGAGCGAAATGTCGGAGGAATACTGTTTTCAAAGAGCAATCAAGGTAACAGGAATGCTCGTACTGCACGAACACGCAATCAATAGCCTTAAATGAAATTAGAAGGAATCATCGCGTATGGTAATTTAATTATATTCGTGACTTGAGAACGTAATTTATTAAATTCTTTCACATAGATTGACGTTGCACCAAAATAGAATTAAGGTTTCATAGAGTCAATGAATACGTACGTAGACGAACTCTAAAGCAATTTATATTAGACAAAGGAGATGTAAGAATTCGTTTAGGATACCGATGTTAAATAATAAAAATTGACAACATTAACTAAACTGTGTATGTGTATTTCGTTTTTATATAGGTAAGCTACTGTAAGTTGAAACGATTTTGTTTTAAATTAAATATTCTTAATAAATAATGTATTTATTTATTATATCCTATTCAGGAAATACAACATTAAAAAAATATTTAGTGACAACCGATTCCATCTTTAGGTGAAACATACTGTCTTTAAGATTTCAGTTGGAAACGATTGTTTGTATCGTATTTATTAGTGTCAACAGTTTTTATCCCTGACCGAACCTAACGAAATATGTCAATTAAGTTATTTATTAGAATCATTACAATGCGTAGCTATTTTTATGGATGCGCCGCACAACCTACTAAGGTTCGGGTCAACCAAATGTAAACCAATCAATGCAAGACTATGTTATTTTTGCTCTACCATTAGATGTTTGATACAATCAACACTTGTTAGCAACAAATTGCTTGAGCGCTTTCAATTATATTCACAATCAATTGCAACATCGTTAACAGATCTCCCTGAGCAAGATAATGGATATGGAATAGGCGAGCATCAATCACATTCATGGGGTCTTCGTAATGCCTTCTAATTACAATTGGACGAACAGTACGCCTTTTGTGTTATTTCGAACCCACAGAATACTGTTCTAATAATGAAAGTAAAAACAAATTTAATAGAAAGTTCAATTATAGGAAAGGCTAGGCTCACGTTAGTTTGAAAATTTGAATTAAAAAAAAGAACGCGACACACCCAATTGAAACACAATTAAAATGTAATACTCTATGATTTATACAATAAGATATCACGTAGAATCAAAAAAGTCTACAAAGAACATACATTAATATATGTCATATAAATGTATATGACATATATTAATGCTAATGTATGTAATGTAATGACATTACATACATTAGCATTGTCCGTAGGTACAACTATATTTTATCGAAAAAATAATCAGCGGTATTATCAATATACTTATCTACTAGTTCTTCTACGTTTATCTAAGAAGCGGATACACAAAACCACGGTGAAATTTAACTTTTTTAAAAGATATTAATATTTTAGAGGTAAGCCTTTCAGCATGTTAATTTAAAAAAAATCCGCCAATGATCATGTATTATTCATCTTCTGGGGTACTCAATTGTAAAACATTAAAATACGGTCTGACGTGTTGAGCACAATACGGCAGCGGCTGCACACATACAGCAAGATGACCGCGAACCGGCGAGGACGGCATTCCTAGCGATCCGCCAGAGACGCCTAGCGGATGAGCAACGGGTCTTGAACCTTACAATGACTTACATTCCCCGATGCATGATCATGGGAACGTTATACCGACGTGGCAAGCTACATCACAAGCAATAACATACACAAAGTAATCGTTCATTCTTGGCTTTGTTGCATTATAAATAACATACGTTTACCTAGAACTCAGCGTAGTTCAGCGATCATCATCGTCGTCAGCTCATTAAACGTACCCACCGAGGGGCACGAGCCTACCCGTACCTGGTGTATAGGCCTTAGTCACATGGGCCCAATGCGGACTTCACGTACAACCTGCGAATCTCTTCGCAGGCGTGCGCAGGTTTCATTCGATGTTTATCCTTCACCGTAAGAGCGTCGGATAACGTTCATATAATTTCATTCACATTCACGAAATCAAATCGGTACCGTAGCGGGATTTGAACCTGCAAACTGATTTGAGGCATCAGTCCACACCATTTAGCCACCGACGCTCTATTCATTCATTATATATTCTTGTTCGGTGATATTAAAGGTAAAATTAGTATCACTGTCAAATGCTGAACTAGGTCCACTATGAATCAATTAATCCGTCATCACTCATTATACAATGCTGTATCAAAATAGGAAGTACATAAAATTGCTATATTGCAAGCGAATCGTCAAAAATAACAGTGAAACAGTTTACGAGTTTGTGCAAGATGTGTGACGAAAGTGGAAATTCATTTGCCAGTCAAGGCTGTTTTATCAAGTAAGGCACAGAGAAAAGTGAATTATGCACCCAACTGTTTATGGTTAGCACTTGTGCTGTTTCGATGGTTCAGTGGTTTGAACGGCCAAGAGACAAACGGGTCGTGAATTCAATGCCTAGGTTTGGAATCACTGTTCTCATTTTCTTACACATTGGGTAAGCGATATTCGGCAATAAAATAGTTGTTCAATGTTCACCACATTACGACTTACTGCAGTAAAATTCTAAGGCATTCTTGGTTTTTGGATTTCATCTGATTCAAATTCAAATACTTTGGAATAGTTTTTGACTCCTGATCTGAATATGGGAGGCTAGTTCTTTTTGGAAGGCATATTATCAAAATCCCATTACAATCCTTACTAATGCAGAGCACGTTTCAGTGCCGACGTACGTATTAACCGTGCTTAATATTGTCAGTAGTGGCTGGCAATAAACAATTAATATTATTATTATTCATCTACTAGTCCGTTTTCTAAAAATAAAGGATTTAAAAGAGAACCAAGCATAGCCCGAAGCCTTAATTGAGTACCTATTCATCTATCCAACTTTCTACATGGAGACAAGAAGAATAAGTTACTTAAGAGCAATACAACCACAATACGCTTCATATAGATGAAAAGCAAAAGGTCGTTGCAAACGTTAATGAACGTTTTAAAAGGCGATAACTGTCATCGTTTAGAGTTGATATTGTCGATAACTGTTTAGCAATAACTCTCTATCATGTTCGTTACATAATGGAGATTATGATCTTGATCGATTATAGTAATAAAATGTGACGTAAGCATTTTTTTCGCTGTTTGGGTGTTCAAAAGTAACACAACTCTCAATTCGACCTGGTTCGGACGAAGCAATGGGAGGTCTAAAACCAGCCGGCGAGATTGTTATCACTAAGCTAATTTGAATAATATTACAACTAAGAAGCATTATGCACGTGGCCAATGGTACACTTTCACTAGTATTCTCTAGATCTCACTAGCAGTTGCTTAAATTGTAGTTGAAAAATATAAGACTACTTATTTAGGTATCATAAAACCACTGCCAGATTACCCGAAGCGCAATATATTAATATACTGAGGACATTTATTAAAAAAATATTTAAAAACCTCTTAAGACACTTTTTTATTGTGCATCCATTATTTCGAAGTAGTTAATGATACTAAGCGGTAGGCGCAAACTGAGTTTTCTAGGTAGATAACCACTATAGTGCACTTTATCGTCCCATGAAATACGAGTGTTATTGACTTCTGTATTTATGGAAGACGGTACTGTTACCTACTAAAAAAATACTGAGTCTAAGACCTAAACACATGCAGTCTCGTGTGACTGATTGGAAAAGACCATTATATTTCAGCCTCCGAAACAGGGAGAAGTCGCTATCTCAGAAAGTCTCCGGTATTTATTTAAAATTAAATCTTTAGCTGTCGCTAATAACGATATAAGAACTTTGTATAAATTGCTTAAAATTAATGATACTATAGGGACTAGATTTCTTAATATAGAAGTAAGGATACCATTAGATACGAGAGAACAATATGAAATTGATCAAGTTTTTGGTTTACCCGTAAATAAATTGCAATTAAAACCCTGACTTCATATAAAGCGTTCAACTTGCAGAAGAATTCACTTCTGCTAATGACAGAAAAAGAGGAGTGTTGTATGAAATTAAAATATGAACTACTATAAATACCCTTCAACTTTATATGAACAGCAATCATATAAGCAACTTGAACCGTTTATGTTGATCAGTAAAGACCACCTGTTTTCTACTTGATCATAAAAACCTGTATAGACTTGAGTAGATACAACAAACAAGACACCTGCAATGCTTTTGAAATATTAAATGGTCAATGCATACCAACACATTTACAATACAGTATCATCGAAACACTTAATGAAAAAGCTTTTCTGTTAACTTTTAAACACATTACCATATCGATATAAAACCTTTTCTAAGGAATAAGAAGCAATATAATTTTCTCATTATCATTTCAGCCATAAAGCCTAACGTTGGTCTAGGCTTCCCTCGGCGAGGCTGGGGGATTTAAAACTGTTTTTCCTCACTGTGACAGTATATGTTTGTGTACATATACGTTTGTTTGTGCGTGAAATTGAGGAATTTGAATGAGCTGA
>PQWD01009569.1:32647-164692 GCA_019425675.1 Leucinodes orbonalis | reverse complement strand
CACATATCAAAACCATGGAAAAACGTTTCTTTAAAGAAGTAGATGATAAGAATTCTTAGTCATTCAATCACTGATCTTTTCGCCTCGTAATTTTTGTAACTTGTA
This sequence comes from Leucinodes orbonalis, assembly GCA_019425675.1. Taxonomy (NCBI): domain Eukaryota; kingdom Metazoa; phylum Arthropoda; class Insecta; order Lepidoptera; family Crambidae; genus Leucinodes; species Leucinodes orbonalis. Next base: position 164,587 of record PQWD01009569.1, on the reverse strand, counting down.
AGTGATATGTAATGAACCTGAACAAACATCAAATAAATATAATTTTCTTCCAATTTATATCGTTATCGATAACTTGCTTCTACTTTACTAACTAAACAACAAATCTCTCCAGTCAGCGTTATAATTTTGTTTTTATAACTTATCTCGAGTGCAGACTGCAAACTTGGACTATTTGATTCCAAATGAAATTCCGAATTAATTCGAATCGATGTGGGAAGTGGCGGCCAGCGCTGCACGCGCCATTTTTAATTGCAAAACCCTTTTAAATAAATTTAAATGCTTTTATAGGGAATCCAGTGGTTGCACGACGCGCACTATTATTTAAACTAACTGAATTGATCGGAAAATAAGGTTTATTCAATCTTGTTTTACTGCTTTAAATCATCATCGTACTTTTTCTGTTTAGCTTTTCAATTTATAATTTGAATAAATCACAAATTGTATTTTAGAAAACAGGATAATACAATGAGAAAATTAGAATCAAATTTTCACACATATTTTTGTATAAAATCAATAATTTATTGCTAAATGTTGATACATAACATAATATCATGTTATGTATCAACATTTAGCAATAATTATTGATAATATCAAATAAATGTCATTATCTAATTACAATAATATATTAGGTTAAATTCTTCAAAACTCGAGAAACACTTTTCTATAAAAAAATCCTAAATTTGTGCCTAAACTCATTCATATACAAAACTATATTAAATTCTTTTGGTAGTAAATTCAATCTCAAAACACTCAAAATTGTATATTTGTTCATTCGTTAGTACTATCACAAAACTCTGCCACCACAAATGCATTACGCTGAAAACAAAGAACAGTAAGGTCTGATTTTTTAAGCCAAAGGTCAGGAGCCATTCTGTGTTACCAATGAAACCCAATTTGCCGGGACAAACCCTGTACCTTTTCCACAGAACGAAGTTAATGGACCACGGCAGGTCTGATGGGTTTATTTTTAGTTTTGGGTACTATCCGCAGTGTCTTTAGCAAGAAAAAACATTAAATAAAGTTCAACATGTGGGAAGAAACAAAGGCGCTTACGACCCAATGGTTGATGTTGGCTAATAAGTAAGGGATCCGAGTTTGATACATTACAAATAATTGTATGCATGAACAAACAAACTAACATCAGTTTGTATCGGTCTGTGTATTTCTACGTATAATATTGTGTTGGTATGTATTTATTATAAAAAGTATATATGTATACACGCTAACATGTTCATTGAAGCCAAGCCAATTTTCTACCCTAATTTAACTTCCTGAAATGATGACCTGGTTTAAAATATCGAATAGCAGATTGATGTCAACTGCCAGGGATCGGACTACGTGGAAATATTAGGGGAGGCCGTTGTTCTACAGTGGACATTTTAGGCTGATGATGATGATGAACTTGGACAAATACTGAAATACGAATTTCACTATTACATATTTATCAAACCTTTGACCGCCAATGAAATTAAAAAAAGAGATTTTCTATTGTGTGTAGATTCCCGGAGTTCAAGGTAACAGTGTAAGTACGACCAAGTTAAAAGACGTTGACTTTTTCTATTCAAATACAAAATTTCAACCCCCATTTTGCATCCTTAGAAGTTGAATTTCACAAAATGATTTCTTATTACTTGTTAACACTTTAAAGTGAATCTGCTGTTCAAAATATGGTAAAAAAGGTTTGCTAGTTCCGGCTCTAGGTTGATAAAGCACTATACACACATCTATACTAATATCAACCTGAAGAGTTTGTTTATTTTATTTCTAGTTTGTTTGAACGCGCTAATCTCAGGAAAATCGGGTTTTTTTTTCATAATTAGAGCTTTCGCTGCGTACGCAGCGTAAACGGTTAAAGTATCGCAAAAGTCATGTATGAGAGCAGCTTTTAAAGGTTTACAAAAAAATCCGGGACAGCATAAATGTCTATATTTTAAGGATAGCTCCCTGTAACCTCTTTTCAGCTTATTTTTTTTCCATTTAATGCGAATGCGAAGGTATAAATATGATATTAATCCTTATCCAAATAAATACTTTATTTATCACAAGTATTTCATTTTATACAAATTGCCCTTCATCATTCAACTTAAAAAATATATTTAGATATCGCAGTTAACTCAACTATATAAACGAAGTAGAGGGTTAAAGTGAGCGTTAGGCCAAAGTAACTATTCCACGCGGACGAAGTCTCGCGCATAAGCTAGTTTATGATATAAGTGTTCGACGACCTATTTGGTGTTGCGGTTGAGAGGTCGGCCGCAACACCAAGGATTCCGGGTTCGATCCCCGGGCAATACAAACATTTGTGTACATGAACAAGTCTGTTTGTAATGGTCTGGGTGTTTTCTATGTAAATATGTATGTATTTACAAAAAAGAAATGTATATAGTGAAATTACCGGGTATAAGAGATTTAACATCTGTTGTCTCGGGTGACGGGCGCAGTGCGGCATTGATGGAGGATAGGTAATAACTGTGTATCGGTTGTTGGTCGCCTTTAATGCCGCTCTGTCATGGTCTGGCGTATCACTTACCATCAGGTGAGCGTCCAGACCGTCCTGTACACTTATAACATAAAAAAAATAAATATATGTATGTTTATCCGTTGTTTAGTACCCATAATACAGGCTTAACGCTTAACTTGGGGCTAGATGGCGCTGTGTGAATGTCAGTAGATATTTATTATTTATTTATAGTGTTAATATTTTTAGTTTATGATTCCAAGTAGAGATCGACAATTTTAACATACGTATGCCAGTCCAGTTTTCAATCTGGATAACTCCCAACTAGTCCGTTTAATCAAAGCAGCCAGCAGAGCCGTCATAATTTATCAACTGGTTCCCAACTTTTGGTAGAGCGAGTTTGAATGCCAGTTACAGAGAATTATATTCTTAGTTTCCATTTATTAAATGGATTGTGTATTAATTGGATTAAAGTGCAATTTGACAACCCATGTCGTAATGTAATGGTTAAGACGTCGGCTAGTAGCCAAGGGTTCCGGGTTCTATCCCCGGAATGTACAAAAATTTCTGTGCATGGACATGTATGTTTGTATTGGTCTAGGTGTCTATATGTATGATATGTATTTTAAAAAAATATGTATGTTTATCAGTTGTTTATACAAGTTTCACGCTTAACTTGAGGCTAGATGACGCTGTGTGAATTACAGTGGATATTTATTTTAATTATTTCCTATTCCTATTCAACCTATTGCAGTCCACTGCTGGACATAGGTCTCCCCAATTTTGCGCCAGATATCCCGGTCCTCCGCTTTTCTCATCCAGCCTATTCCAGCGACCTTTCGCAAGTTGTCGGTCCATCGGGCCGAAGGGCGTCCTACGCTACGCTTGCCGAGACGCGGTCTCCACTCCAGAACTCCTGCTCTCACGGCCATCGTTTTATTAATTTATTTATAATTATTTTTGGAATATTATTTTCTTTTTTTTTTCAAAACACGACACACTCGTTGGTCCTTTAGAGTAGTGAGTGTCCATGGGTAACGATATCAATTACCATCAGATTAATAAGCTACTCGATTGGCTTACTATTAAATTTTACATTATTTATGTAAAATTTAAGTTTGATGGACCACACACGCGCGCACACACGTTCACACACGCGCACCTCACAAAAACACACATATACCTCACAAATACACACACACACACTTCACAAACACTCACATACACCACACAAACCCACACACAATCTATTATACTATTGTTGTATGGTTTTGTATGATTACTCGTATTATATAGGTGGTTAAGTCTATTTGTAACATGCTATGGAAGAGCGGTGCTGTCTACCACAAGCAATCAAGCTTAAAAGGGAGCACCAACTACTTATTTGTATTAGTCTAAGTTGCTGAAATAAAGTTTTTGTATTTTTTTTTTATGTACACGACGGTCAGGACGCTCACCTGAGTATCATGTGTCATGGTCAGAATAGAGCGGCATTGATTAAGACCAACAACTGATAAACAGTTATAATTCTCCATCAATGCCGCACTGCGCCTGACACCCGAGACAACAAATGTTAGGTGTCTTATACCCAGAAATTTTACTAACTACAGTGCCCTGATCCCGAAACAGTGGAAAACACTTCTTTTTTACGGGACGATATCTGGCACTGCGGTGGTCCCTGCCTAGACAACTCGGTACCGAGTCTACCACTCAGTAAATATAAAAAAATATCTTCCAAATTAGATCTAAGCATATTTTATTTATTGATTCACAACCAACTTGTAACAAAAGTGTACAATACGAGTATATTATTACATGGACAGTTGGAGGTGCTGAGTTATAATTCAGCTTTTCAAGGCGTTTATCATTTGTCATGTTCATATAAAATTACATTGCCTATTGTTCCCGCTAAACAAACTAAAGCGCCGTACAACTTTTCAATTTTAAGTTTTTCGTTTTTACTCAAAAGGTTCCCCCATTGTTCTGACGTTGGATGCTTAAGCTATGTTTTCGGAAAGTTTTACCGGATAGGAGCAACGTGGATAGATAACTCTTTATTGTTTACCACGACAACATCATATATTTATTAAGGTACACTTACAGCGATATATTTTTATAAACATAGGAAATAACATTCGAGTAGAACGTCCTTTTAGAATTCTCACAGACTGATATCGGTTGTGCGTTCTTTTGGTTAAAATGTCAAACTGCATTAAGACGACCTGCGTGCTGTAATGTTTGAGATATTAGCTTCATCATGAGTTTCGGATTCGATCACGGGGCAGTACAAACGATTATGTGTATATGACCATATTTTTCTGTATCGGTCTTTGGTGTGGTGGTGTTTCTTTATACAAGAAGCAAGTGTTCTATTAATCTTTTCTATTAATTTATTACTATTTTTATACGTAGTGTACTCAGGATTCTCAAGATACAGGGTTTCCCTAATTTATCTTTTGTGCTTCTGCTTTCTGTTTCTGTTTTTCATTATTATATTTATCAGTTGGATTTTTATGTTTTTACTGTTGGTTCGTGTAGAAATAAATAAAAAGTATAATTTAAACGGAAACAAATACAGTTATATTTTCGCGCCATCCTGACAAATTGGATGTCAAACTGCATTTAGTTTATAAAATATTTCCATACCAATACGCATTGCGGTGGCGAATTTTCGACGGGAGATATTTCGGCAAACAATTGACGGAGCGTCGGTAATATCAAACTTTTTAAATATAAAAATGAGTATATTCTATAGTTCATTAGCTACCTATGAGTACTTTTTTGGGTTACGGTAAATATTAAGGCATTTGTATTTTTTTTTGACGACCCATTTTGCGTAATGATTACCAAAAAATGGGTCATCAAAAAGTGTTTCTGGAAGCCTGGGTGTTCCTATTTATAATGTGAACGTTTTCAAATTAGTGTAAGTACTTATGGTTATTGTATATTGTAAAGAAAAATATGTCTGTTTGTTTAGCACGCATCGTACAAGCTATTTCATGATCAGTTTATTAAACGTCCCCACCGAGGGGCACGAGCGTATAGGGTAATTAGGCCCTACTCGTCCACGCGAGCCCAGTGCGGGTTGGACGACTTCACTCACAACGTTTAATCTATTCGCAGGCGTGCGCAGGTTTCCTCACGATGTTTTCCTTCACCGTAAGAGCGTCAGACAACGTACATATATTTTTCGAAAATTCAAAAACACATGTGGCGGGATTTGAACCTCAGGCTTCACGGTAGGAGAGCAACAGTCCACATCATTGAGCCACCGACGCTATATCCGAGTCTATGGATATTTATTTTTCTGCTATCACACCTGATGATGCATACTATGTTGGTATTAGAGTACCAAATTCATAAAAACTCAAGAAATAATTGTTCCTAAACATTCATTAAAAATATACTCTACATAAACTGAGCTAGAAGGCAAAAGTAGAGCATTCATCGCGCTTGAATGCTCCAGCCGGCTGAATGGCACGGTGCACTGAGTGCATTAAATATTTAAAAACGCATCGGCATCCGAGATTTAGAGCTTTTGTTAAAGCAAGACTTTTGGTAATGTTTTGTTTTTTGGAAACCTGATATTTCATTTATATAGTTCCTACTGTAATTTGGCAATGCAATTCTTATGTTATACACTTGCTTAAGACAAGCTTATGGTGTATAACTTATAGGGTGTTTTCTATGTATAACGTGTTTGTATTTACAATATACATATAAGGATATTTATCCGTTGTTTAGTACCCACCTTACAGGCTAAATGCTTACTCTGGGTATGTGTAAATGTGAGTGAATAGAAATGCCCGGTAATTTCACAAGCTACATTGCCCTCATCCCGATACACAGGAGTGCATAACACTCCTGATTCACGGGACGATATCTGGCACTGCGGTGGTACCTACCTAGATGTTCAGTCATCGAATCTGCCACCTATTATTTTGTTTCAATAATGTTGACTTTCCTACTATAAAACTTAATGAAACATCAATTGTGTTTCATGGAACAATACAAAATTAAACATGAAGCCATTAACCCACCCACAACCTGGTACCCACCTAAGGTATAAAAAATAATAATAAATATTTTCTGACATTCACACAGCGCCATCTAGCCCCAAGTTAAGCGTGAAACTTATATTATGGATACTAAAGAACAGATAAACATACTTACATATTTTTTTGTAAATACATACATATTATGAATAGAAACACCCAGAACAATTCAAACAGACATATTCATGCACACAAATGTTTGTACTGCCCAGTGATTAAACTGGGAACCCTTGATGTAAAAGTCGACGTCTCAACCACTACACCAAATGGGTCATCTATAGTAAAGAAAGAATTATTTATTTGGCACACAATAAAATACATTTAACAGTAAGAAACATACAATTAATAAGTGCCACATAGGACTTCCTCAGCATTTGTCTGGCACAAAAGCGTGCTAGAACGCTGTTTTTCAGGGAGTATAAAAATTTATTTATAATATTTACAATAGGTGTTAAGATTATTTAGTATAATTCATTAGTAACCTTAATTTATACCCGTAAATGGTTTTATGAATGTATTATTGTAAATAAGAAAATTATATTCTCAATAATTTATAGAAAAGATGGCGTCAGCTGTCAGAAAAATATGTAAGGTTTTATGTAAATTTTAGTTCCTAATGTTCTCAATAGATGTCACTATCCTATGTTACATCGCGGTAGCAATGTGATTCCTGAAAAGGTTAAGTAACGGCTGCAATTGTAATCGGTTGTTGTTGTCAATTAGACAAGGTGAATATATATTTTTACAACCCATACAGCTACTGTTTTTATTAGATCTCTCCACACATAAGAATTTATACAATAGGTTTAATGATAGCCAAGGCTGAGTCTATGCTAATAAGGCAATCAAGGGTTCACACTATACTGATACAGTATCTTATGTTGTATCAACAAAGCATAACGCTTGATTAATGACGTTCGAGCTTTTTGTACGCAAAACATGAAACGGCTTTCGTCATTGTTTTGATCTTGAATTGATTTGACGTGACTTTGAATATTCAAGTGATAGCTCCGATCTGAGACTTCATGTTGATGTGAATTGAGTGGTTCCGTCTTTTAGGAGACCTCATGATTAATGCTGTAATAAAAAAACCATCAAAGAAATTGAAGATAATATTGTAAATGTGTGTGATCCGTTATTTTTTCTAAAAGATGTATAAGATTGATGTTATACACATTTTTTTTCATAAATTGAGGAAATATGATGGTTGCATGGACCTACGCGTATGAGTGCGTGTCAAAATATTATCAAATAAACATAGGAAATGTAAACTTGAATTATTTTTACTACACAATAATTTAAAAAAAATAAAAATTTATAAGTTATAAGTCTACTTATAAAATTATATCATCATAAACGTCCCAACCGAGGGGCACGAGCCTACCCATATAGGGTGATTAGGCCTTAGTCGGCCACTCTGGCCCAGGGCGGGTTGGACGTCTGTTATAATTATATATTTAAGATAATATGATAAAAAAGATATCAAATATGTATTCATAATACCTAAAGGATAAACATAGCTTAGCGGATGGGCAAGTAGAAGTGGTAATGGGCTGGTTCCGTATGTCGCAGAATAGATGGCTATTGCAGCAGACGAGTTCTGAAGGGGGGAAAGCGCCTTGGCAAGCATAGCGGAGGACGCCTTCCAGCACGATGGACTGACTACTTACGAAAGGTCACTTGTGGAGGATGTATGAGGAAAGCGAAAGAGCAGGTAATCAAAAAGAGAGCGTTTTCTTATATAAAGGGCCGGCAGCGCATCCCTGCGACCTCAGCTGTTGCAAATGTCCATGGGCGGCGGTGACACTTTCCATCAGGTGAACCGCATGCTCGTTTGTATCCCAATGTTATAAAAAATAAAATAAAAATTCGGGCACAGAAAGTAGGAGTCCTTTGTCCAGCAGTGAGTTACGAAAAGTCGAAGAGATAGGTAGACCAAATTCTAGCAGAACTAATATCTCAGATGGAGATATTAGTTCTGCTAGAATTTGGTTAAACAGTCCAATGTCATATTTATTAAGACGAAGTTTTATTATGAGATCTTTGCGTTGAAATGTTTACTGGTATGTAGAATTTGTTGAAGTAAGGGTCGGCAGAGTCAGGCCGTGTAAATACAGAATCATGGCTCTACATGAAATCTAATCTGAAACCTTATGCGACCGTTTTGGCGGGATGAGTTATTCTTTTAATGGCTGCCTAGCCCAATAACTATCGTATGGAATAGAAATATGATTCTATTTACTAAACCACAATAAAAAAGTCTAATTTACTAAACTTTAATGAATTTGATGGACATGGAATTTTGTTTTGAAATCTCCCTTTTTAATATAGGAAGAAAATCAATAAAAACAAAATCTTGAAGAGTTGCCTTTTGAAGACACCCATAAAACAGTAGCCTAAGCTTTTTTTGTTTAAAAGTTCAATTACATCTTTAATTACCTTAAATAAAACATTAATTTATTTATATAATTAGTCTTATAATATATATTTTTTTACTCTTAGATAATAACCTACTGCTATTATTTTTTCTTGAACACAGCATCTGTTATGGTCAGGCGTATCACTTACCACCAGGTGAGCGAACTGACCGTTCCGTTGACTTATGACATAAAAAAATCAAATTATTTTTATCTTTGAAAAGTTTTCTATTTGATTATCTTTATTTATTTTATAACGTCATTACTACCACAAACTTAAGCAAATGTTACAAAAACTTATTTCAAAACTCGATAAAATTCGTATACAAACTTACCGTATTTAAATCTCACACACTGCACTCGTCACAACACTCACTAATTGCGAGCTCGCAAATACTCTAAAAACTTATCGTAGACAAATATCGTATTCCGTGACACACAACCGGACAGCGCGAGAGCTATGGCGATACTGTGGTGCAAAGTATTATGGCAAACCCGCCCAGCTTGGCTTGAGCTCCACAACTTGCTCACAGACCTCCGCTCACGTTCATATTCAGGCGGGAAAAGATGGAAAGAGGGGTCTACTGAAATTGGACGATCATTTATTTTGGCTGCTTTAGGTGGATGTGCTTAGTACATTTATGTGCGGTGTTTAAATTTGAAAATGGGGTTTTAAAATATAGACCTACATTTAAGCATATTATTAGCTTGTGTACCAAAAATAATATGTAACATGGAGCTTTTTTTTGTCCCGGCTAAAATCTTAAGCATACCATAGTAGTTTACAGCCACCAATCCTCATTCTGTCAGCGTGGTAGATTACGGCCTAATCTTCCCATAGCTATGCTGAGCGGGAAGGCCTGTGCCCTTCAGTGGTCCATTATAGAGGCTGGTGATGATCATGATGATATTTAAAGACCTGAGCATGGAAGGAGTGACGTGCGGGCGGGCTGTTTTGACAGTTGACCGCCAGGAATGTAGACACAAAGGAAAAGTTTGTGACGCTTTAAGGCGCCAAAGGGTTAAGGACAAATTCTAAGTTTTTTTATGAACATTAGGCCATCGGTTCTACGCAGTTCCCTGTCCACTGCAACTTGCTAACTCTGCGGGCTATGTCGGTCATTCAAGACCGAGATATCTGTTACTTGGGGAGACCTATGTCCAGCACATGTAAGCAGTGACGAGCCCAAAGATTATGAGTAGGGTATGCACATGTATAGTTGAGTGACACTAATCGCAAAACCAATATATAATTTACATTGTTGTCAAATTGATGACAGCAGATCGCATACGGCAATGATGTAAAAAATTCGATTCAACGATGATGCTCACAAAACAATCGAAAAAAGTGTTCTGAATGCAAATTGGTAGAGGAAATTTGGCGAATAAGTAATTTAATGTGTGGGCAATTTTCCGGGTTGTCTAGACGCAAAGGATGGTATAGACTGTTTATTTGCATATATGGAGTGCACGCCAATGTGCAAGGTTATAAAGAAGAAAAAATATAATATCAGTATGCAAAGTCCAACACTACATCGTATGATCGTAAAAATTAGCTATTTCCTAAGAGCACTCAAAAAGACGTTTGATATTTGATAAAACAAATAATCTTTTGCCGATCCACATGTAATTTTCTTAAAGGCTACACACGGTTGCTAAAAATGGCTAATTTTTAAAATATTTTTAAAAGTCCAGAGTTACATATTCATGGAACAATATCAAACTAATGAAGAAGTTCGGTAACGTGGAGGCTTGTGCATTTGCTTGGCAATCGTTCTAGTTAAGGAACTATAGAAATAGTAGGTCAATAGAAAAAAAAATATTTTATATCCGGTCATTTAAGCGTCGACGGAAAGTAATGCCTGCCTTTGTTATTAACTTCCTTACCACCAGGTGAACGAACTGATCGTCCCGTTCACTTAATGACATAATAAAGATGGGTCACCAAATATAATATGTGAAAAAACATATAAACAGAAGAATACATTGTTTATCAATGTATTCTAGTGTTTATATGTTTTAATTATTCAAAAACGCTTTCTCAAAACGCTTTAAATACCCAAATTAAGCAAATAGTTCCTACCATGGAAACATTGTTTTGTTTTCTTCACTCACTCGGTAAGTACAAACGCAAAGTTATTTCATGCCGGTTTTCTATCAGGCCATGGTATCACTCCGGTTGAGCCAGCCCATTGGACCCAAAGCATCTACTAATGTACCAGTATTTAACATTTGGATTAATTTTTAGTTGCTGAAATCTATTTTGTGTGATTTTATTATTTGTTGTGTTCTTTGTATTTTTATTTTGTAAGTTTTTAATTGTCCACCAGGGCTCCACTGACATGCCGGTATACTATTTGGCACTCATTTTGTTATTTTGTATGTTTTTGTATGTTGGATGCATTTGTGTGCCAAATAAATACATCTTTCTTTCTATTGCCAACCCTGTATATTACTATCCATCGTTGACAGCATTGTGTCACCGGCAGCGCGTCTCTCGCAAACGTCCAATTTCCGTTGCTCAGTCGTTCGGCCCGTGAGTCTTCCTATTTAATGTTTATGAAATATCTGGAGAGCACCGTAAATATGAAACTGAATATACTATGTGATGTATAGGAATTTATATATAAATAACATGAATTTTGTTAGTAGTGGGCCATGCTTCGACACGAATGGTCCGGCTAGTTCACCGCCAGCGATACCGTCGCCTTACAGAAAACTGGCTTGAAACGATTCGCACGTGTTGTTTCATCGAGAAATTGTGGTTACGGGAAGCGCGAAATTTTCCCATTGTTTCTATTAGTAGATATAGCTAATAATAAATGTATGACATTATTATTTTAATTTACTATCAACTACTTGTTTGCCTAACATTTCGACGACCATGGTGTTGAGGTATTTGGTGTTATGTTATTTATTTATTTATTTCATAAATCCACAACAACTTACAGTTTCCCAAGACGTCATTATGGCATACATAGAAGATTGAACAAAGAAAACATTGCGAGACATATAAAATTTGCCAAGTACATGGATACAATAATAATAAATGGTCACTAATAGTCAACAATACATTAAAATTACGTCAAATTATTAATAAAAGTTAATATGTTTTTAACATGTCAGATAAAATTGAATATTGAAAAAAATAATAATTAAGGAATGTCAACAATGGAAATTATTTAATATTACACACATTATTTATATAAACCAAGGACATTCTACAAATTTGGGCAAAGCTGTCAGCAAACACATCAATTTCAAAGTGTTGAGCCAGCATATCGCCAATAAGGCATAGAGCGCGAATGGTAGGCGCGTGAGCAGCGTACTTGGTGCGCGTCTGGGGCCGCCGTAGCAGGCGCGGCATCCTTCGCGGTGCCACCGTACCCCTCCTCATCCCAACTTAACGATTAGGAACTAGGAGTTCCACCTTATCTAATATCATTGGGCTATCTATTTTATTGCGTATTATAGATATGTACACAATAATTATTTGCATTGCTCTCCGGGATTTAAGAGTGTAGATACCTACTGTATGTTATATTTTACTGTATGTATGTTATATTTTATAATGGGTTTTTTCCACAGGCATTAAAAATATGAGGCATTAATATGGCTGTTTGATTTGCACTGCGGGTGTCTATGTAAACTGTGTATTTGCGAGAGACGGCACTGCCGTCTCGTCTCTCGCAACCGCACAGGCGGCAGCTGAAAATCAGCGGTTTTCTGTAAGAAAACCTTTTGCTGAGCTAATGCCTTTTTGTCTTGCTGTGACACACACACACACACTGTTGTTATTGTTTTTGTTTATGTTTTTGTTTGCATGCCCGAGTGTTAGTTTTTTTATCTGTTTAGTGTCATTTTCTCTGGTGTGTTATATTCTGTATGTTTAATATTATTAACCAATTGTTTCTATGTGTGTCTCAACAAACAAATAAACGTTTTATCTATCTATCTATTTAATTTCAGAATCTTGCCTGAAGGGACTTCTTTTAATTATATTTTTTTAGGTTTAATAATTTATTTTTAAGTGTTTATGGCCTTATCTTTTTATGCTCTTTTATCTTGTATTTGTAATTATTTATATAGTTTTATTTTACTTACTTGTGACATGAGCATGTCAAATTAAAGCACCCGTATCTACAGACCAATATGTCACCGTGTAATTGAATTCCGTCAGACTCTAATCTACCATCGTAAAAGGACAATGTTCGTCTACATACACTAACGTTGCGTTTAATGGCGTAGCAGCTAGCGCGTTCGGTTGACGATCGCATAAGTTGAACAGCCATCGATGACCCATGTGGTGTGATGATCGATACGTCGGCTACTACACCAAGAGTTCCGGGTTCGATCCCCGGAAAATACAAACGTGTGTAATGATGTGTGTGTTTCTATGTATAATATGTATGTATTTATAAAAAATATATATTTATGTATGTTTATCAGTTGTTTAGTACCCTAACTACAATCTTCTAGCTTAATCTAGGGCTAGATGGCGCTTTTTTAATATCAGGGGATATTTATTATTATTATTTCGAAACCCTTAGATTCACGGGCCAAATAGTGGCCCGGTCCTTTGAAAGGCATGTGTTGGGCCGAAGCCAACAGCACAGAGGCCCTTTTTCGAATGTTTAATCTTTGTAGTTGTTACACGTGGTGGATGCCATAACAGAATACACAATTTATTATTATTATTATTAACTAAGAGCGTCGGTGGCTCAATGGTGTGGACTGTCGCCTTCCTACCGAGAGGGCTGAGGTTCAAATCCCGACACGTACCAATGTATTTTCAATGATTTTTCGAAAAAATATGTACATTATCCGACGCTCTTACGGTGAAGGAAAACAGCGTGAGGAAACCTTCATGCACGCCTGCGAAGAGATTCGAAGGTTGTGTGTGAAGTCGTCCAATCCGCACTGGACCCGCGTGGACGACTAAAGCTAATCACCCTATACGGGTAGGCTCGTGCCCTTCTGTGGGGACGTTTAATGAGCTGATGATGATTATTATTAACTATCCGAATGGTTAATCATCAGCTTGGTTTATCAGATAAACATGAGTCTCGTCCATAGTGTTCTAGTCACTAATTCTTTGTAATAATTAAGTTCAAAATTATATTCGTACTTAGTCCGAGATAACTATGTAGTATCGCCTCTTCACACTCTTCATACGCGAATTTTATAGCAAAATAGAAAAAATAAAAAACACCACCTGGCAACACTAAACGTCAATGTCATTCGTTTTTTCGCGCTCACACGCGGCTCAATATTTTAACTATAAAATATCATATTTCTGTGAATTTAAGACAAATTAAACTATTTAAAATGCCTAAAAGAAAGTCAAGAGAGGTCACAAGAAAGAACTCTTAGAAAGTTAAGAAAAATTGAGGAGAAACTCAAAAAATAAAGAAAAGTTGCAACCGGAAAATCGTAAGTAATTTCTAGGAGAAATCCATGTTTTTTTTTCTTTTTACTTTTAGATGGGTATATGGACTAAATCTTCATGTAAGCTAGATTTTCCCATGGAAATATACGTTTCTGGACATATTGCATTTGCATTCTCGCGTTGCGACTATGCACCTTCCCGTTGGGAGGGCTATGCATTTGCATTCTCACGTTGTGACTATGCATTCTCCCGTTGGGAGGATGATGGGTTACCCATCAATAGGCCTATGTTCGTGTTACGAAGATGCCTTTTCCCGCTGGGAAAGTACTACTCACATTCCTATAGATTACATTTACCACATGAACCTCCATGTACTTCCGTTGGAATTACATGTATACTATGCTATAGTATAAGATGTGACAAATTATTTATATTCTCTTAAGAGATTAATTTAAAACAGAGCTCTGAAAGTGTGGGGGAAATCTCTAGGTATATAGGCAGAATAAGATGCCTAATTGGCTGTTATACCAACACAGAGTTCTTTGTGTTTGTTTGTTATTTTGTAATAACACCTTCCCGTTGGGAGGGCTATGCATTTGCATTCTCACGTTGTGACTATGCATTCTCCCGTTGGAGGATGATGGGTTACCCATCAATAGGCCTATGTTCGTGTTACGAAGATGCCTTTTCCCGCTGGGAAAGTACTACTCACATTCCTATAGATTACATTTACCACATGAACCTCCATGTACTTCCGTTGGAATTACATGTATACTATGCTATAGTATAAGATGTGACAAATTATTTATATTCTCTTAAGAGATTAATTTAAAACAGAGCTCTGAAAGTGTGGGGGAAATCTCTAGGTATATAGGCAGAATAAGATGCCTAATTGGCTGTTATACAACACAGAGTTTTTGTGTTTGTTTGTTATTTTGTAATAACACCTTCCCGTTGGGAGGGCTATGCATTTGCATTCTCACGTTGTGACTATGCATTCTCCCGTTGGGAGGATGATGGGTTACCCATCAATAGGCCTATGTTCGTGTTACGAAGATGCCTTTTCCCGCTGGGAAAGTACTACTCACATTCCTATAGATTACATTTACCACATGAACCTCCATGTACTTCCGTTGGAATTACATGTATACTATGCTATAGTATAGATGTGACAAATTATTTATATTCTCTTAAGAGATTAATTTAAAACAGAGCTCTGAAAGTGTGGGGGAAATCTCTAGGTATATAGGCAGAATAAGATGCCTAATTGGCTGTTATACCAACACAGAGTACTTTGTGTTTTTTTGTTATTTTGTAATAACATGTTATGTTATTTTTAATTTATTTAGCTCAAAAGTCTGAAGATGACATTCAAGAGAATGTAGACCCAGAATCCAACACACCACCGGAGCTTTCAGTGGACCCAGACCCCAAGACAACACCGGAGCTTTCAGTGGAGTTCTTAGAGGCCCTTGGGGACCCTGTGGAGGATAAGCAATATGGGTCACCAATACATTCTAACATTCTAACATATTGCAACGCTTTGAAAAAATTCTGAGTGATGCTACCAGAGTACTGTGTCACTTACATTACAAATACACTGACATTAGATGAAAGCTTATCAGCCCCTTGCTAGACAAAAATTTAAATCTCAACCTTAAAGAAAACAAAAGGTCTGAATTTTTATATACTAAACTTGATGACACTGTTAAGTCAGTCTCTGCGTTGAAAAGAGCTACAAACATGTTGGCAGCTAGTAAGAAGCCAAAAAACTGGCAACCTCCTCGCCAGCCGATGCAGCACAATCGAGTTCTCGAGACACAGCCAGACGCCGAGGCCGTTACCCATAGAGGTACTGTTTGCAGGTAGACTGCAATATTTTTTATCAAAATGGGAACAAATTACACAAGATCCCGTTATACTACAATGGATAAAGGGTTACTGTATTCCACTAAAAGATTCACCTAAACAAGAATATATACCAATTAATAATTTAATACTACTGACAAAAGTATTCTTGCAAAAGAAATATTCAAACTTCTTGAATTAGGTGCGATAGATCTATGTTATCCAGTACAAAATCAGTTTTTATCAAGTATTTTCACTGTGCCCAAACCAGATGGTACTCATAGGTTTATATTGAATTTGAAAGCATTTAACAAGTTTGTAGAGACTTCTCACTTCAAATTGGAAGATGTTAGAACAGTGTGTAAATTATTGACAAAAGGAGACTTCATGACTACTATAGATATGAAAATGCATATTTTTTAGTACCTATTCACAAAAACTATCGTAAATTCTTAAGATTTATTTTTGATGGATCATTATATGAGTTTAATTGTTTACCGTTTGGTTAGCATCTGCTCCTTTTGTTTTTACAAAATTATTAAAACCAGTTATCGAACATCTAAGAAGTAAAGGAATTATAATTGTTCTGTATTTAGACGATGCCATCTGTATTGGAAACTCTTATGAACAATGTTTAAAACATACAGAGTATGTTGTGTCTTTCTAGAGCATTTAGGCTGTGTTATAAATAAATCGAAGAGCTGCCTTAAGCCTTCTCAAATGAGGGATTATCTAGGTTTTAGCATTAAATCACAGACTATGACAATATGCCCTACTATTAAGAGACAAATTAATTAATTTGATTGAACAATTTTTAAAAAGGACAGCTGCTCCATTAGAGAATTTGCAAAATTATTAGGAAATTTAGTTTCTGTTTGCATGGCGGTCGCCTATGGTTTTGTCTATACAAAAATCCTGGAGAGGGAAAAATTTCTAGCACTCGAAACATCAAATGGCAGCTATGAAAGTACCATGATAATTAGCAAGCCTGTTAAATCAGAATTATTATGGTGGAAAAAGAACATAATTAATGGATGTAGTAAGATAAAACAATATGATTTTGAGCTAGAAATATTTTCAGACGCTTCAGGTACGGGTTGGGGTGCCTATTGCAATGGCCAGAGTGCTAGAGGTCTGTGGTCTAATGAAGAACTGAATTTTCATATTAATTATCTAGAGCTGCTAGCTGCTTTTCTCGCACTGAAATGTTTTGGATAGATAATACCACTGCCATTTCGTATGTTAACCGCATGGGCGGAGTTCAATATCCCTTACTAAATGATTTGGCAAGACGTATATGGACGTGGTGTGAGGCAACAACACCCATTGAAGGATCAGCTTTCCCTGGGAGCGTGCATCTTGTCAGGGAAGCTCTCAAGAGAAGGTCCTTAACAGAAAATGCAATAGATATAATGATGGCTTCTCTATCTACTAATACCATGAAACAATATAATAGTTGTATATCTCAGTGGTGGAATTATGCTAGAAGTAATAATGTAAGTGTTTTTAAAGCTTCTGTACCAATAATTATTTCATATCTAACATCTATTTTTCAAAAAGGTGCTTCTTATACAACATTAAACGTCACAGATCAGCGCTTTCACTTCTGATTGGTAGTCAGATAGGTACTGATGATAGAATGAAGAGATGGTTTAAGGGAGTATATAGATTGCGCCCTCTGGCACCTAAGTATAACAGTGTGTGGGACCCATCCAAAGTGTTATCTTATATTGGTCATTGGTATCCACTAGACAATCTAAACTTAGAAAAACTCACCAAGAAAACTGTAATGCTGTTAATACTTGCAACTGCTCAAAGGGTCCAAACTATACATTCCATTAGACTAAAAAACATAAAGGTGACTTCATCTGGTGTTGAAATCATCTTCACTGATGTTTTAAAGACATCAGCACCGAACAGAAAGCAGCCACAAATAATCTTACCTTATTTTAGTAATAATCCTGAAATATGTCCAGTTAAAACTCTTTTGCATTACATAGAAGTCACAAATCAAGAAAGAACTAGTGATTGCTTAACTGATCATTTGTTTATGACTTTCAAGAAACCGCACCGACGTGCCTCTTGCCAATCAATCAGTAGATGGCTGAGGCAAGTGATGTTAGATAGTGGCATTAATATAAATATTTTTTCTGCCCATTCAACGCGTCATGCGGCAACGTCTTGTGCTCATAGAGAAGGGTTAACCGTAGATAGCATTATAAAAGCTGTAGGTTGGTCCTCTAGGTCATCTACCTTTGCAAATCACTAAGAGACCACTTATGAATGAATCAGATCAAGTATTGTTTGCCAGGAGGGTAATCAACAGTAATAATAATGATAATTAGTTTAATTTATATTCTAAGCTTATTGTGATTAATATTAAGAAGAATGATAAGTTATGATTGAGTTATGGTACAAATTGCCTCATTTAAGTTTAAAAAGTGTTTAAGGCATGAATAGCCTCATATTATGTTAAATTCTATCTTAAAAATTAATAAAGTTGATTAATTACAATTTTCAGTGGTTATGTTCTTCTCTGAACATCTACATAGTTATCTCGGACTAAGTACGAATATAATGATAGGATTAAACGAACTTACCTGTAAGTGAAGTTCTATCCTAATTATATGAAGTACTTAGTCCGAGATAGAGCTTCCCGCCCTCCCATTAAGCCATAGGTATTGGCTTAACTTTCCCACTATTGGGCT
Source organism: Leucinodes orbonalis (assembly GCA_019425675.1). Taxonomy (NCBI): domain Eukaryota; kingdom Metazoa; phylum Arthropoda; class Insecta; order Lepidoptera; family Crambidae; genus Leucinodes; species Leucinodes orbonalis. The sequence continues at coordinate 145,712 of PQWD01009569.1, read as the reverse complement.
CTAAATAATGACATTGACGTTTAGTGTTGCCAGGTGTGTTTTTTATTTTTTTTATTTTGCTATAAATTCGCGTATGAAGAGTGTGAAGAGGCGATACTACATAGTTATCTCGGACTAAGTACTTCATATAATTAGGATAGAACTTCACTTACAGGTAAGTTCGTTTAAATCCTATCATTACTCGTTGTAATGACAAAACTGTAACCAATTCTATCAAAGTTAAAAAGTGACTATTGAGTTTCTTGCTGGCTCTTGTCGAAGTTCTTTTTTTTCCGAAAAGTGAAAGAGAGTAGAGTCGTAAAAAATATAAATAATAATGAATTGACTATTCAAAAGTACCTGTAAAAGGTTTATTTAAATAAACAAAACTTGATTAAAGTAAGCTGGTTCCTATATGCACTATAAGCAGAAAAACTAGACTTGGATTCCATAACCTACATTGTAGAACTTCTACACGTAAGATCATTAAAACTCGGTAAGATATTATAGGAAGGAAAAATCTCATGTATACTGTCCTTAGGGAAGCGACGTCGTAATGCTTGTAATTAAATTAATGACTGCATTCATTAGGTTATATTATTTTGGATGCGGTAATTCCTACTACTAACTCTCACTCGCTCCATCTTGTGGCAGTTCACTGTTGGACGTAGGTTTCCCCCTTTTTGTGCCAGGTATCCCGGTCCTCAATGGTGTGGACTGTCGCACTCTTGCCGGGAAGACGGTTCAAATCCCGCCACGTACCAATGCATTTTCGATTTTTTTAAAAATATATGTGCGTTATCCAACGCTCTTACGGTGAAGGAAAACATCGTGATGAAACCTGCGAACGTCTGCGAAGAGATTCTAAGGTTGCACGTGAAGTCGTCCAATCCGCACTGAGCCCGCGTGGACGACTAAGGCCTAATCACCTTATACGGGTATGCCCGTGCCCCTCGGTGGGGACGTTTAATTAGCTGATGATGATGATCCCGGTCCTCCGCTTTCCTCATCCAGCCCACACCTGTGACCTTTCGCAAGTCGATCGGCCGGAGGGGTCCTACTCTGCGCGTGTCAAGCAAGACGCGGTCTCCACTCCAGAACTCTACTAACTGCCATGAGCGTTTTGGATTCTGGGCGATCAAAGGGTCTTGGATTCGAATTCTGAGAGGAGATCGCATACTTGTTAATTTATTATTCCCTAAATTTTTTTTAGTAATGCCGACTAAATAACATGATTGTCTGAAAATAAAAACAATACCGTGCTTCAGGGGCACGTGAAACCGTCATTCCGTTAATTTTCTTAAGCTGAGAGCCATCTGCCCTCGCCTATTGTCCGGTGAAGCTGTGTAAGCCACCTCCGAACAACAGCGATAAGTCAGCAAAAAGAGCACTTTTGGCACTTTTGAGCACAGTCTGGAGATTGTGACAAAACATTTCATCACATAGACATAGACCTTAAATCAAGCTGTGGGTTTTCACAGGCTGTTTAAATACGCAATTCTTTGAAAAAACACTTTATTATAAACCTTTAAACATTTTCCTAGGCTGTCCAATCTAACGTTGAGTTGTTAAATTGTTATTTATTGCATGTTCATTTAATATTCTAGCCAAGACGGCGTAATTTATGGCTTTCTAAGAGAAGTATAATATGTCATGATTATTTTTATTTTCTTATAAAAGTTTGCGTAGGCAAGGTGATTGTGGTTGTAAGCTTTAAGAACATTATAATTTCGTCATCATTTTTGCCCTGCCACGTCCTTTGCTAAATCATCCTCCATTATTTTTATAAGCCTTAATAATCATCATCTACTCATAAATATACCCACCGAGAGGCACGAGCCTTCCCGTAAAGAGTGATTAGCCTTCATCCACGCAGGCCCAGTGCAATTCGGTCGACTTCACGCACAACCCTAGAATCTCTTCGCAGATGTGCGCAGGTTTCCTCACGATGTTTTCCTTCACCGTATAAATGTCGAAAAAACCTACAATATCGAAACATTTTAATATCAAAAATTCGAAGACATTGATAACGCAGGATTTGAACCTGCACATTTCAGACCGGAAGGTAACAGTCTACACCAATAAGAAACTGACGCTCTGAAGTATTTACTTAGTATTTTCATTTTTCCCTGCAAAACATAGCTTGTTAGAAATCGTTTAATTTTTGCCATATCCATCCAAAATGTAATTCCTCGTTTTTACACTTCCACATGGTATTCGCTGCGATCTGTTTCCCTCTGAGTGAGCTCTTAACGACCTTCCCATCTCGACCCCCGTCTGGGTATGCGAATGAGTTTTGTTTAAGTGTTTTGTGGCTTGATACTTTGTTATTTTGTAAACATTACTTGGCGTAAAGGTTTCTTAGAAATTGAGAACTAATCTATCATTACAAATTTTTGTATGATACCAAGTGAACAGGACGGTCATTTTGCTTATTTGGTGGTAAGTGATACGCCTGACCATGATAGCAGTGTTGGTGGCAATCAGTAACTCTAATTAACATTATTTTTTGGATGGTTCTTCCGAGATAACTCAGTATCGGGTCTACCACTTAGTAAAGCAGTGCTAGAATTCGTTTGTGATTTTTGCCATCATCATAAACAGATCATTATATGTCCCCACCGAGGGGCACGACCTACCCGTACAAAGTGTGCCTTAGTCATCCACGCCGGCCCAGTGCGAGTTGGCGAGTTCACGCACAACCTTTGAATTCCTATGTCATACGAGTATTTTTTTTAAAACATGCAAGTGTCATATAATTTAAATAAATAAATATTTAATGATAGATATTTATTATTTATATAAATCCATTAACTTTATGATCCCACCAAAAACATTCTGTAAAAAATCTAGCCAAGTCTCGATGGAGCTGCTTCATTATCTCTAAAAAATAATGAAATCAAGACAAAGACGTGCCAAGACTAAGGTTCCTTACTGCGATTACTTTATTATTATGGTTGATGTTGTGTAACTTGGCCCCCGATTTTTGACATTGGATGAAGCGGCCCATTTAATACATATTGTTTAAAGGCGTATGTCGATCTCTTATAGTTTGGCTGGGCTCTTTTGTTATCTAATCAGGGTCACCAGGTGCTCCAGATCTCCGATTATCCAAGTTTTTATAGTTTTCCCTTTATGTAGCCATTAAACCCTAACTCTGTGCAAAATTTCAACTCTCTAAGTTAATGGCAAGTACTAGTTCTATTTTGATGATTTTGTTATCTAAGCAGGGTCACCAGGTACTCCAGATCTTCGATTATCCAAGTTTTTATAGTTTTCCCTTTATGTAGCCATTAAACCCTAACTCTGTACCGAATTTCAGCTTTCTGAGTTAATCGGAAGTACTAGTTCTATTTTGATGATCATGAGTGAGTGAGTGAGTGAGTGTCTATCTGTCGAAAATGCGAAACTTTGCTTTCGCTTAACGTCGGAACTAAATGACCTACAGACTTGAAATTTTGGATTTAAAGTAAGTTATTATATCTTACTAGATAACGAAAATTTCAGCGCTCTAATATTATCCAAAGGTTCTCAAATTGGGGCCTGAAAATGCGGCGAAATGGATCCTGTAAAGGATGGTACGGCAGTGTTTGCTTCGCGCTCGACTTGGCGGGGGCACTGTCGGGCCCCCAGATAACCAGCTTAATCGAGTTTATCAGCCAGATATTCCTCTACTCTGTAGTAGTACTTTTCCACGAGAAGGGTTTTAAGAGCATAATTGAACTTCTTTACGTCCAAATTTCACAAGTACAAAGAACAAGTACAAAGCGACTTTAACTATGTGATCTTCGTGGGATTCAAACTTACAGCAACCGGAACTCGTTACGATTTATACTCGATACTCAGACCACTAGACTCGCGTGAAATCTCAAATGTGAGAAGAGACTTATTGCTTCTATCCGTTCAGATTGGCAAAGACAAACGGCCACACGATCTAAGCATGCCAATCAGCTGACTTAGTCTAGAACATACGATTCCAGCACTGTTCAACCAATACCGTAGAATAAATTTGTGAGTCAAATGGAGGTGAATTTATGGTAGTAACATTAACAATTACACTTTGTTTTCAAAAATTAAGAACATGATATTTAAACCAATCACTATCCTGTTTACTTTAACTGTCCACTGCTGCACATAGGTCTTCATCATTTACCGTCAGATATTCCGGTCCTCAGTTTTCCTTATTAAACCATTTATTTATAAAAATATATCCACTGACATGCACACAGCGCTAACTAGTCCCAAACTAAGCGTTTAGCCTGTAATATGGCAACTAAACAACGGAAAAATATGCCTAAATATTATTTTTGAATACATAGAACACATACTATGTATAGTAACACACCCGATGAAAACACCCAGACCATTACAAACAGACATGTTCATGCACACAAATTTTTGTATTAGCCGGGGATCGAACCCGGAACCCTTGGTTTACACCAAGGGTTCGTCTCAACCAATTACACCAAATTTTTGTATCTTTCGCAAGTCGTCGATCCATAGGATCGTAGGAAGTCCTATGACTTAGTGAAAGCCCAGTACAGATTGGTAGGAAAAAACTACCATCCTAAAAAGTAGTCGAAACGGCTTAACGTGCTCTTCGAAGCAAGGTATCATCTTTTTTTAACACATTTATATTTTCAGATAATCAGGTGATTGTACAAGCCATGTTAACACCCAACAATCTGCAATAGGCACTTATGATGACCAACAGGCTGCATTGGCCATGGTCCACTTCAAGTACTAAGTGCGGAAACCAACCCCAATAATAACATAGGATAAGCCATCGTGGGTCTTAATCTCCCATATTTATAAACAATTTGCATACAAGTTGATTTAAAAAAAGATTCCTTTTTGTCGATACATTTCCTGTTCATATAATTATAGCTTCTTCGAAAAAAAGCTTTGTCATATTCTAATGTCGAATGTTTCGAACAATAACTAGGATGTCATGTTTCTTTAAATAATATTATGATTTGTTATTTAGGAAATGCATTCCTGTTATTTCAATTATGTAAAAACGCCATTTTAATTTCCGTCATAGATATTTGCAAAGCTTTTAGTTTGATAAAAATAATGTCATAAAGTGAACGGGCCCGTCAGTTTGCTTACCTGGTAAGTGATACGCCAGACTATAACAGATCCAATGTTGAAGGAAATAAATAAAAATATGTAGTCGTTATTTTCCGTCAACGCTGCTCTGCGCCCGTCATCCTAGATGTCAGCTGTTAGGTCTCTCATACTCTGTAATTGCGCTTGCTACTGCGCCCTCATCCCGAAACACAGAAGTGCATAACACTTCTATTTGAAGGGACTATATCTGGCACTGCGTTGGTACCGACGTAGACGACTCAGTACCAAGCCTACACACATTATCCTTCCGATATTTATAAGTTTACGAAGAATTTCATGTTGAGATGATATGCTCAGACGAACAAGTTAACCAACCAACCCTGGTGTTAAAATACTAAGGAATTAAGCATAACGAAAAAGAAAGAGCGTCGGTGGCTCAATGGTGTGGACTGTTACCCTACCGGGAGGGCTGTGGTTCAAATCCCGCCACGTACCAATATGTTTTCGAAATTATATGTACGGTATCCGACGCTCTTATGGTGAAGGAAAACATCGTGAGGAAACCCGCGCACGCCTGCGAAGAGATTCAAAGGTTGTGCGTGAATTCGACCAACCCGCACAGGGCCTGCGTTGACGACTAAGGCCTATACACCCACGGACGGGTAAGCTCGTGCCCCTCGGTGGGTACGTTTACTTAGCTGACGATGATGATGACGCTCTTGTAATACGGGCCTGCAGCAGTAAGCCTCAGTTATTATTCCAACCCAAGCCTTTCGGGTTCAACTTATTCATTATTGATGTTAACAAACGCTAGCACACAAGACCCGTGTATATGGCAAAAGGCCGGGGCTTTTTTATAGCGAATTCTCGAGACCTTTGAAATATACACGTCATTTGATGTAATGGTTGAGACGTTAGCTACTACAACAAGGGTTCCGGGTTCGATCCCAGGGCAGTACAAACATTTGTGTGCATGGACATGTCTGTTTGTAATGGTCTGGGTGTTTTCCATGTAAAATATGTAGATATGTATTTACAAAAAAAATGTATATAAGTATGTTTGTCCGTTGCTTAGTACCCATAATACAGGCTTCACGCTTAACTTGGGGCTAGATGGCGTTGTGTGAATGTCAGTAGATATTTAATTTTTTATTTAATAATAAATTCAACTTGTTCAGAATAATGACGTTTTTTAACACGCTCGCGTCACGGCCCCGTCTCGTCGTCGTGTTATTCCGCGTGGGCACGTCACCGATACGATTGAATCAACGCCTCCCCGTACCGATACACTTGAATGCAAGGATATTGTGCTATTTTTTTACATACGATGAAAATACGAGTATTCGCATATCTATAGGAGAGGGATAACACCAACTGTAATGAGCTAGAAACTAAAACAGGGCCCTAATTCATTAATTTTAGAATGCGCTAATAAATAAATAAATAAATATCCACTGACATTCACAAAGCGTCATCTAGCCCCAAGTTAAGCGTGAAGCCTGTATTATGGGTACTAAACAACTGATAAACATACTTATATACATTTTTTTGTAAATACATTCATATTATAAATAGAAAACACCCAGACCATTACAAACAGACATGTTCATGCACACAAATGTTTGTACTGCTCGGGGATCGAACCCGGAACCCTTGGTGTTGCAGCCGACCTCTCAACCGCAATACCAAATGGGTTGTCGAATAATGAATTAATAAAAAGCTAATGAATGTTATTGTATCTCAATATTAAAATTTTGCACTCATTCGTTCTGTTTTATTGAAGACTTGCTATTCCCCGCGGTATTACAGCGTTTTAAGATATGGTTCCGCAGTAAAATAAAAGAACCTAAAATCGCTTCATAACGTCACGCGACGCGCGGCCGCCGCGCTGCAAAACATTGCTTTATTTTTCCAAAATGAAAAGTAATGTCTAAACTAAAAGTGGTCCTTTTTCCTAATAACATCAGCTACCTGCCAAAAAAAGTCCCGTCCAAATCCATCCAGCCGTTAAAGATTACCGAAACAACCAGAGAGACAACAAAATTTTAAAATTTGGCATATGCATGAATAAAAATGTGTAATAACAAACAGATACTAAAATTTTAAAATTAAATAGATTTAATTGGTAACACCACCAGTTTGTAGGTTAACAATTCAATCTAATATACAATCACCATTACATTAATATTGATGTTTTTTTTCTCTTTATTCGTTTCGTAACGTTTAGTTTTTCCGTGGGTGGGGTGTTAACCCACCCACGGAAAAACGGTGTGGCAGAGAGAAAAGTGCTCCGTAAGATTCTGGGTCCAGTCAAAGGCCGGACGGTAGTTGTAGGGTTCGCACTAATGCTGAGATCTCGGAATTGATGTCCACACCCAATATCCTCGGCGAGACGAAGGCGCAGCGTCTCGCTGGCTTGGCCACCTCGAGAGAATGGAGGGCATCGCCATGTGAAGAGAGCATACCTGGGCCAACCGTTGGCGGCGCCCCGTGGGCCGCCCCAGGTACCGCTGGAAGGACGTCGTCGAGTCTGATCTGCGTGAAACTCCAGGTCAATGACTGGCGGAAGGGCCAGGATCGACAGATGGCGATCTCTTGTTTCGGAGGCCAAGACTCACTTCGGTCAATGAGCCAGCGAGTATAGTATAATATTGAAGTTGTACCGGAATACCAAATTAACAGATTGGATGGTAATTTTTAAATAGTCTTATAATGTCAAGAAAATTACTTCAAACGAGGCCCAGTCCAATTTCTATGTCCCCATGTGTAACGCGGTAAGTAGCAATCGATGAAGCGTCAAAAGAACATGACACCGCATTTTGCGTGTTAACAATAGCCGTGTTTATAATAGGCTTGCGTGCGCTGTGCTTTTCCGTAATCATTTGCGAGTGAACAATTTTGTATAGGAAATATCAGGGAAAATATTCATCAAGTGTTGTCAATAAGGTGCCACGATACGTTTACTAGGTGATAGACTCGATACTGAGTCGTCTAGGTAGGCACCACCGCAGCTATGGCAGATATCGTCCCGAGAAACACGAGTGTTACGCACTTTTGTATTTAGAAATAAGGGCACTGTAGTCAGTAAAATTACCGCCTCCGAAAAACAGTGCAAAACACTTTTATTTTAGAAGATAATATCTGGCACTGCGGTGGTAACAACGTAGACCACTCAGTACCTAGTCTACCACGTAGTAAATAATACCTTGGTTTCATAAAATACCTATTTTTTTTTTTTATTAGTTAACAGGACGGACAGGACGCTCACCTGGTGGTAAGTTATACGCCTGACCATGACAAAGTGGCATTGTAGGAGACCAACTAATGATAGACAGTTTATTCTCCGTCAATGCCGCACTGCGCCCGTCACCCTAGACGACAGATGCTAGGTCTCTCAGACCTGGTAATTATACTAGCTACAGTGCCCTCATCCCGAAACAGAAAAGTGCATTACACTCCTGTTTCACGGGACGATATCTGGCACTGTGGTGGTACCTATTTAAACGACTCAGTACTTACCTAGTAAATAAAATACCTTGGTTTCATAAAATTCCGACATTAATTAATTTATTTATTTATATAACTTAATATAGTATAGTAAGTGACCTTATATTGTTGTTGTATTACAATAGATTAACATAGTTATGAAGAAACTGTATTTGTTAGCTACACAAATGCAGGCACAACTTCAAAGCGGGATTCCAGATGTACCGCGTCGGTCCGTAAAACTGCAATTCGCCGAATGTAATCCCGCCTCATCTCGGCGCCAAGTTGTTTCCTTTTATAGTAACTGCCCGTGGAATATGCACAATTTTCGTGGACCGCACCAAGGGGCTCACGCGGGAAATATTAAACAAATAGCATTGTGGGCGGACGTACTCAGGGTTTCAAGAACGGCTTGCAATTATACGACAATTTGAACATTCGAAAATTTTTGGAACTTTCGAAGTAAATCGCGGATAGATCGCAGTCCACTGTTATAAAAAGATTATTTTAAGCAAGACACAGTCCCTCTCATTTTACGCCACTAAGAACCTTTCCGCCCTATTAGCCATCGGTTCTATGCACTATGTGCCCTACCACTGCCACTTCAACTTGCTAATCCTGTGGGCTATGTCGCTCTCTCTAGATTTCCTATGGATATCCTTGTTTCAGATCTTAACGCAAAGAGAAACACCTAACATAGGCCTCGCCATCATCATCATCAGCTCATTAAACGTCCCCACCGAGGGCACGAGCCTACCCGTATAGGGTGATTAGGCCATAGTCGTCCACGAGGGCTCAGTGCGGATTGGACGACTTCACACACAACCTTTGAATCTCTTCGCAGGCGTGCATGAAGGTTTCCTCACGATGTTTTCCTTCACCGTAAGAGCATCGGATAACGTACATATATTTTCGAAAATTCGAAATCACATTGGTACGTGTCGGGATTTGAACCTCAGCCCTCCCGGTAGGAAGGCGACAGTCCACACCATTGAGCCACCGACGCTCTCATAATACTAATAAATTCCTAAGTCCATCCCACGTCAAGAATCGAAAGAATTAAATGAAACTCCATCCAGTTTGGTGTAGATTGACGAAACTGTTCCCTTAATTTAAAATAAGAATCGTCGCCGATACACTGGATCTCGTACTAATCTACTGCATACATTCCTAGTATTTTATGAGTTGTATATTTGGACCAATAAAATTTGGGGTAACCTGCGACCTTTAGCCAATGATATTCTGTATATATAAAGGTAGATACGCCATCCGTGCCTCAAAAACAAACCGCCGAAGAGTACAGTTTGTACTCTTTTGTTTAGATAAATGTGTTCGAAATTCGCAATATGTGTATGTGTGCTGTCGCTGCATTCGGAACACTTTTTTCGATTGTTTTGTGAGCATATCACGAATCCATCCTTTTTTTACGTCATTGCCTATAGCAAGTCGTTGGTCACTGGGGCCGGAGGGCTTCCTACGCTACACTTGCCAAGACGCGGTCTCCACTTCAGAACTCGTTTGATACAACTGCCGTCGGTTCTGCAACGGGATCAGCCCACTGCCACTTCAGCTTTCTGATCCGACATGTTATTTCGGTAACTTTACTTATCTCAAGAACATTTTTTCTGATTGAATACTTCTCTCTCGTCAACTTATCGCAATCCACTGCTGGACATAGGTCTCCACCATTTTGCGCCAGATATCCCGGTCCTCCGTTTATCTCATCCAGATCTTAAAGATTTTATCCCTGACTAGCTTTTTCGTGAGACTTCGTCCGCGTGGTATAGTTATTTTGGGCTAACGCTCACTTTAACCCGCTACTTCGTTAAAACTGCGATATCTAAGATGTACGAATCGAATGATGTAAAGGGCGATTCGTTTAACATTAAATACTTGTGATGAATGACGTATTTATTTGGATACGGATTAATGTTATGTTTATGAAAACACCTTTGCAAATAATACATTATTTTAGAACAAATTTGGCTGGCAAAAAAAAGATGTTTTTTTTAACTTTTGAAGGGAACAAAATTCTTCACTTTTGCGAAAAAACCGTTAACGCAGCGCACGCAGAAAAGCTCTCAGTGGAAAATAATTCTCCCAATTTTGAAAAATTTTTCCTTGCTGCTCCGCTTCTATTGTTTGTAGCGTGATGATATCCTATAGCCTTCCTCGATAAAGGGGCTACCTAACAATGAAATATTTTTTCAAATCGTACCAGCAGTTTCTGAGATTAGCGCGTTCAAACAAACATACTAACAAACAAACTCTTCAGCTTTAAATTATTAGTTTAGATTTAACATATTTATAATTACTGAGTGTATGCACTGAGTGTCTCGTCTCACAAGGAAACTTAAAACTAACTTTGTTTTAAAAGCCGCGTTTCGACTTTATGTTATGGTAATAAAATTCAAAATAGACTGCAACAAAATATAGTTGCCAACTGCATAATCGGAACAATAAAACTACATTTGTGATAAGCAACGTTTATTGAGACTATTCAAATGTTATCCCGTTATACCCGGCTTTGTTATGTATGTAACGTACACTTCACCTGTTGGAAAGGTTACAATATGATGATAAATAAAATTTAAAAAATATATTTATTATTATAACGTTTTCGAAATCCTTAAGATTCACGGACCAAATAGTGGTCCGGTCCTTTGGAAGGCATGTGTGAGGCCGAAGCCAACAGCACATAGGCCTTTTTTCGAATGTTTAGTCTTTGTAAGTGTTACACGTGGCGGATGCCATCACAGAATACACAATATGATACAACCCATGATGACCCCCGCCAGGTGTAAATACTCTTGTAAATATATGGAAACTACGATACTGGGCTATGGAATTGGGTTTTGGTGGACTGGATATGTGGGCTATGGGGGACACTACGGACCTCAAAGCGTTGTATGTCTTTTGGCTGTAGCTAACCCACAGGCCGCTTGTGTTAAATTAAATATTTATACATTTATTATACGGAATAAATTCTATATCGTGTAACAATGTTCTTTAACCCATTGAACGCTGGGAATCGAGGCACATCATTATCATCATTACAACCTAGAACGACCACTGCTGAACGAAGTCTTTCGTTGGATGGCAGCATTCCGACCGGTGGTAGAGTCATTAGATTTAATAAAAAATATTATACTGTTTTGACGATTCAAAAGTATCTGTAAAGATTTATTTGAATAAAGCATTTTTCAATTTCAATTTCAATTTCAATTTCAAATTTCAATTGAAGGCTCCCTACTGAATTTCCACGCGGACCGATCCCTTGCAGTTGGCATCCATCTGCTACCCGCCACCTTAACCAAGTCGTCAGCCCATCTGGTTGGGGATCGGCCTATGCTTCGTTTTCCGTTTCGCGGACGCCACTCGAGAACCTTTCCGCCCCATCGGCCATCGGTTCTACGCACTATGTGCCCTGCCCACTGCCACTTCAACTTGCTTATCCTGTGGGCTATGTCGGTCACTCTAGTTCTCCTACGGATATCCGTGTTCCGAATCTTATCGCGTAGGGAAACACCTAACATAGCCCTCTCCATAGCATTTTGAGCAACCTTGAGCCTATTTAAGAGGCCCTTAGTAAGCGACCACGTTTCACTTCCGTGTGTCATAACTGGCAACACATACTGGTCAATGACTTTCGTCTCGATCCAGGCACAATAGAAAATGTATTGTGTCTGGCGCCTTAAGGTGTCACTAGCGGTCAAAGGGTCAGAAAACAATGTTAGTATACGATGCGAATAATAATTAATAGTGGTGTCCTTGGCTAGCTATACCCGTGATGACCCATTGGCGTGGTTAAGGCGTCGGCTACGACACCAAGAGTTCTGGGTTCGATCCCCGGGCAGTACAAACATTTGTGTACATGAACATATCTGTTTGCATTGGGATGGGTGTATTATATGTTATAATACGTATGTATTTACGAAAATAATGTATTTAAGTATGCTTATCAGATATTTAGTACCCGTAACACAAGTATCACGCTTAACTTTTGGCAAGATGGCGTTGTGTGAATGTAAAAAAAATCTTTTTCACGCTTTACGTAATATTTACTAGATAAGTCAAGGCCTCTTTACGACTTCTTAAAATGTACTAAATATTGTTCAAACTTACCAAACTCATCAACTGCAATATAATACAAACCAGTCATAATCATTAATTTACTATTAAGTCAACTGGACGATCAGAGCTAGGCTCATCTAAAAGGATGTGATACGTTAAAGCAGTGGCGTGCATAGAGATTATGAGTAGGGTATGCAAAGTGAGTGACACTTATCGCAAAAACAACAAATAATGTACATTTTTTGTCAAATTGAGTGCTGTTGATGACAGCAGATCGTCAATGGTTTCAAATCTGTACAGGCAAATTGGCGAATAAGTGGGAATCATTTAATATGTTGGCGATTTTCCGTGTTGTCTGGACGCACAGGGTATGCACTGCTTATTTGCATATATGGAGTGCACGCCACTGCGTTAAAGGAAACCCATGTTTGCAATTATTTACCGTCAATAGTGCCCTATGCTCGTAACCTGAGATGCTTGTTTTAAAACCAGTAAACCTTATTAAATTATAATATTTTTGTCGAAAAATGTATTTAATTTCACTCTGGGGAGTCCCAACACAATTTGTGTATTATTTATTAATGTTTTTTTTTGCAAATAAAATTACTTTCAGTCTCAAGCCCCTTTTAAGATTGATAAGACTCTTTTCACGTTATCGAATCGCTTTTCTCCCCAAACATAAGCTAAGGTTCGAGTTACTGTTTTTAGGCTGAAAGCCACCCGCGCTCGTCACTTCCCGGTGAACCTTGTGAAAATCTTCTGCTAACAACGAAAAGTCCATCAGAAAACAATGATTGCATTATCATTATGAGCTCATCATACGTCCCCACCGAGGAGCAGGAGCCTTCCGGTATAGGGTGTTTAGGCCTCGTCCACGCGGCCCCAGTGCGGATTGGATGATTTCACGCACAATCGTTAAATCTCTTCGCAGGCGTGCGCAGGTAAACGTACATAATATAATTTCGAAAACACAGTACGGGATTTGAACCAGCATCCCCCAGATCGGAAGTATCAGTCCACACCAATGAGCCACCGACGCTTTGATGAATGACATCATCATCACTATCATTACAGCCTTAGATATCCATTGCTTAACGAAGGCCTCCCCTAATGATTTACATGCGGGCCACTCGAGAACCTTTCCGCTCTATCGGCCAACGGTTCTGATTTCCCAATACAATAGATGGGGCGAGCCGCGTTTAAAGTGCGACAAATGTAAGCTCATACACTGGCTGCCAGTTTACGCTCTGTGAGACGAGTCAAGACGCACGAATATTAGAAGAAATTACCGTTTTTTCTAAAATGCCATCCTGTGCAATCGTAACATGCCATCATCGCAATGAATCAGTACATTTACCAAGTAATAGAATAACTTTTCACAGGTAAGAACCGAAAAGAAATTGCGACACTGGGACTGCCTATAAACTTGGCGGCTCGTCCAGTCTAATTGTATTTTCGGATGTCTGTGGTTCTACGCATTATGTGCTCTGCCCACTGCCACTTCAACTTGCTTGTCCTGTGGGCTATTTCAGTCACCCCAGTTCTCCAATGGATATCCTCGTTTCGGATCTTATCGGGTAGGGACACACCATACATACACCTTTCCATAGCGCGCGGAGCAATATTGAGGCAATTCAAGAGGCCCTTAGTGAGGCAACATAAATGGCAACACACACTGATATTTAGGACGATAAAATCTCCCTTGAATTCCCGAACGCTTGTCTATAATACCTTCGTATCTATAAATAATCTTACCGTCCAAATCCTTTATGTGTACATTGTGTAGTTTTTCAACATCTGAAAATAATGACACGTTATTTGATATAATAATAATTATAAATAGATCTTACGAACGCCGACTGTCTGTAAGTTCATGGTCTGAGACACTTACATATTTGTAATTTAATAAGGAGTACATATTTATAGTAAACTTACACTGTATCACAGGTCTTAGCTGATCATCCAAGTTCTCCTTTCCGTATCGTTGAACTAGACTCTTTATGAACGCCTTGAAGTCCCGAACCCATTCAGGCTCTGGCGGCTCTGTTGGTGCTGGAAAAGATTAGTTATTAAAGTTGAAATAAAGTATACATTTTAATACTCATGTAGCATTAGTTTCTTATTACACTCGTAATAGAACTATTAATTGAGCCTTATATATAAAATCCAAAAACTATATACTTGACGACCGATACAGTATCGAGTAAAAGTATCGATACCTAAATGGTATCGTTTCATCTCTAGGCACGGTGTCAGTTGGGCCATCGCTTGGACCGAACCACAAAGGAAAATGTGTTACACGAGCCACCATGTCACATTTAACATTTTGTTATTACTTACGCCATACTTCTGTAAACAAAAAAAAACATGCAATATTAAGTTATTTGTTTTATTTAACAGTATCGATAGTCAATTCCTGTAACTTGAGAGACTATTTATAATAATCAGGTTGCTTGAACAAAAGTGTAAGTGTCTTTACTAATTTATTGCCAAAAAAAACTACTAACCCACAATAAATAAATGAATATCCATGACATTCACAAAGCGTCATCTAGCCCCAAGTTAAGGTAAGCCTGTATAACGGGTACTTAACAACGGATAAACACACTTATATACATTGTTTTGTAAATACATACATATTATACATAGAAACACCGAGACCATTACAAACAGACAAATGTTCGTACTGCCCGGGGTCGAACCCGGAACCCTTGGTGCAGCAGCCGACGTCTCGACCATTACACCATATGGATCGTCAAATCCGAACCCAAAGGCTTTTCACAAACTCTGACCGAGTTTTACCGCTAGATGCGTATTCAACTTTAAAGTCAGAGGGCTGTAGAGTAATTAATTACAAGGGTTAAGGGTTGATTCTATTAGAAAACCCTTACACGGGTGTGGCTGGTAATTAATCATTCGCTTAAGTGGTTAGTTGATTTACTATTTTGTTAAAATACTCCCCTGACTAGTACCAATTACTTATACCCAAACTAAGTGATTGACGCTTGTATTAAAATATGTGTTGAGTAAACATATTATCTACTAATTAAATTGACTGTTTATATCGCACCTTTAATACTATAGGGGCACATCTCAAAAATTAGAGTTTTAGAGTTTCACGTATGATATGATATTTTAGTGAGTATTTTAAATCAACCATCTACATTACGCTCTTGATAGAGTCAGAACGTGCAATGACGCCCCAAAAACAAGTTTTGTGCCTTTTCACATTGCGAGTAACGTGTCGTTTGAACAATGCTGGGATAAACTTAATATGCGATAATTAATTCATAACTAACGGACATAGTCTTACTATATAATTTGGTAATAATTGTTTTCATTTATTTATGATCGATTTTGTGAGTCCAGAAGGGCTCAAGAATCTTCAAACGCGTTTTCCCAATAATATTATGCGAAACGAAAAACATGATTTCGAATTGTGCCCCTATAATATTAAAGCTGCGATATATTTATTTATTTATTCAAAATCTTTATTGCACATAAAATACAAAGTACAGTACAAAGGCGAACTTAATGCCGAATGACATTCTCTACCAGTTAACGGTCATGCAGAAAGAAATATAAATGGTGCGGTTAAAAAGAAAGGACCAAAATAATGTATTTAAAAAATATATACAATTAAGAATATAGCAGTTTAACAAAAGATTTTTAATCATAAAGTGACTTTTCAGTTGTAAAAACATGTTTGTTTGTATAAGTCTGGGTGTTTTATGTATTTCATGATTTAGACATAACTATCGCAATTTCCAATCGGCTTCGTAAATTACATGTACACTTACGTGGGTCTGCGACTCGCATGTTGAATGTTTTGTAGTTCACTACCGAGTTGCCTTATAATAAAAACAAAAAAACACGTTACTAATACAAAAAAAAAATATTTATTTTGTTATATTGTGAGTTAAAATAGACTTTATTTAATAAGATATTTAAATAATGTGCATGCAGTGGCGTGCGCAACGATTATGAAAAGGGTATGCAAAGTGAGTGACACTAATCGCAAAAACAATAAATAAATTATATTTTTGTCAAATTGAGTGACGTTAATGACAGAAGGTTTCCTATGGTAAAAAAAAACCAAGTAAAAAAAATAAAAAACCTTCTGTCATTTCATTCGTCAAGTCTGTCTGTCCGTTCGTATGTCACACCATTTTTTCTCCGTAACTATAAGCACCAACACTATTCAAACTTTGTAAGTGTATGTATTCTGTGAACCGCTATAAGGTTTTGACAAGAAACTGGAAAAAAAATATTATGGGGTTCCCATACACTGACGCTCTTACGGTGAAGGAAAACATCGTGATTAAACCTGCGCACGCCTGTGAAGAGATTCAAAGGTTGTGCGTGAAGTCGTCCAATCTGCACTGGGCCCGCGTGGACGACTAAGGCCTATAAGGGTAGGCTCGTGCCCCTCGGTGGGGACGTGTAATAAGCTGCTGATGCATATCCCGTAACAGTCCACAACTGCCTTTAGGGCTTTTTGACGATAGTGAATGGTTTTGAAGGGCGATCTCAAGTATAAAACTGCTCATTGTGTATGTTTAAATGTATGAAGCAATTCCGCAGGCAAAGTCGATGTATCAAATGTTAAAACGGGTAGATATCATTACTTAAATATTTTCTTTATATTTTGTTAAGAACACTACCTAATTGCTACTCGTATAACATGAGAAAAAAAATACAGATTCTTAATCTGACTCATCATCATCAGCTCATTAAACGTCCCCACCGAGGGGCACGAGCCTACCCGTATAGGGTGATTAGGCCTTAGTCGTCCACGCGGGCCCAGTGCGGATTGGAAAAAAAAATTCAGATTCTTAATCTGACTCATTATCATCTTAATCTGCCTACACCTTTGTAAATAAAGTAAGGGAGTATTAAGAGATAGGTTTTGAAATATTTTAAGCAAATTTGTTAATTAATGTATAAATAAATAAGTCCGTCTAAGGGATAATACCTGAAGTAAGTACATACATACTTAGAATGTTGCTATTAGACAGGTAGCCGATAATTATCGTAATCATTATCTATTTTTTTGTTCCATAGTTGGTAGGCTTAATCTCGATAATGAGTCATACTAATAATACGCTCTTGGCTTACTTTCCTACCAATTATGATGGGGCCACACTAATGGGAAATACCATTAATTATCGCGACAATGGTCGTTAATTAGAGGTGTAGCCAACACTTAATACGATGATTTGGCAGTTTTAACGTATTGAAAATTATCGCGTTAACACTAGAAAGATGAGGAAATGAATTTACCTAGAAAGACGGCGAGAGGTCATTTGACCCTAATCATTTATTCCAGATGTTTTAATGGGCGTTAGACGTTAGCCGTTAATGTGACCACAGTATTAAGAGTGCAAAAAGTGAAAGGCGTAATTAAACATTACAAAATAAGCTGTATTGGAAACATTAATTCATGCATTAGAATCAAGTTTCCGTAGTGTAGCGGTTATCACGTGTGCTTCACACGCACAAGGTCCCCGGTTCGATCCCGGGCGGAAACATATCTCTTATTATGTTTTTTTAATGTGAATTGTGTATTAAATAACGTCTTAAATAGTGCAATATTTGAAAAATATAACTTGAAAAATATATGGTAATGATTATTACCTAAATAATGAAAAAAAGACATGATCACCAGAAAAACTTAACGTAATAATATTTAACTAAGGGAGACCAGTTTATTCACCTGATGGTAAGTGATATGCCCTGCCCATGTCAGTTTCAGTGCCCAGTAATTCCACTAGCTACAGTGCCTTTTTCCCGAAATACAGGAGTATATTGCTATGGGTGTTACCTATTTTATTAACAGGAAGATAACAGGCATTGCGATGGTTGTCGACTCAGAATCGAGTCTACTGTTCGGTACTCATGTAATATCATGCAAACCTGAGTCTTGTTCCGATGGATTTGGCCCCATGCGCAGTATCGGCTTACCACCATTATTCCATCCTAGAAACAATACAGACAGGTAATTCCAATCTGTCGCATGGACCGACAAGATTCATCTATCTATCTATTCAACCTATCGCAGTCCACTGCTGGACATAGGTTCTTCCCATTTTGCGCCAGATATTCCGGTCCTCCGCTTTTCCCATCCAGCCTCCACCAGCGACCTTTCGCAAGTCGTCGGTCCATCGGGCGGGAGGGCGTCCTACGCTACGCTTGCCGAGACGCGGTCTCCACTCCAGAAGTCGTCTGCTCGGTTCTGCGACATACGTGACCAGCCCACTGCCACTTCAACTTGCTGATCCGGCGGGCTATGTCGGTAACTTTAGTTCTCTTACGGATTAAATCATTTCTGATCTTATCCCTAAGAGAGACCCCGAGCATAGCTCGCTCCATTGCGCGTCGAGTGACTTTGAACTTGTGAACCAATCTCGCAGTCAGTGTCCATGTCTCAGCTGCGTATGCTATATCACAGGATTCAAATCGGGAAAAAAAAACAAATTCTGAAACCCTGGAAAACTGAAACAAAACTTAAATCATTGCGTCTACCGGGGAAAAGTTGCCTAAACCCCCAACCCCCCAAAAATCCTGTCTGTCTATGCGCCAAACACCCCTTTTATGCATGCGCTAAACGAAGGCCTGCCTTAAGTGTGTAATGATAAGTGTAATTTTTGTGTCTATCAATATTTATCTTTCTTCTTCTTTCTATCTTTCCTTGATGAGCTGCATGGCTAACATATGGTGTAAGTGGTTGAGATGTCGGTTCTTACACCAAAGGTTCCGGGTTCGATCTTCAGGCAGTACAAACATTTGTGTTCATGAACTGTCTCTTTATATTGGTCTATGGTGGCTCAATGGTGTGGATGGCCTTTTCCGATCGGGAGGGCGAAAGTGCAAACTCCGCCATGTACCAAAGTGATTTCGAATTTTTGGAATTATATGTACGTTATCCGACACAATGAAAAACAAAATACGGTAATGGAAAACATCGTGAGAAAACCTGCGCACTGCGAAGAGATTCTAAGGTTGTGCGTGTCGGTCAATCCTTACTGGGCTATGGACTACTAAGGCCTTATAACCCTATACGAGTAGGCTCGTGCCCCTCGGTGGGGACATTTAATGAGCTGATGATGGTATTGATGCTTACTTGATCTAAAACTGGGGACGGCAGCGTTAAAATACTTAATGAAGACCTGAAAAATTTAAGAATACATTAGCTATGTGCGATTTTTCCCAGTTTTCACCGGATTATCCCAAAACAAAGACTAGTCCGTGCTTCGCAGGGCACGTTATGCGGTTGGCTACCGCATAACGTGTTGGTCGTCAGGGGCGTCTTTCCCTTAGGTGGGTGGTGTACGTTGCACACGGGCACCTCATGACTTAGAGACGGCCCTGTCCTCCGAGGACCGCGCGCTTGCTAGGGGCGCTAGGGTAATGATTGCACACAGGCGCCACATGACCTGTAGACGGCCCTGTCCTCCGAGGACCACGCGCTTGCTAGTAATAAATAAAAATAATATAAATAAATAAAGTAAATATCCACTGACATTCACACAGCGCCATTTAGCCCCAAGTTAAGCGTGAAGCCTGTATTATGGGTACTAAACAACGGATAAACATACTTATATACTTCTTTTTTGTAAATACATACTTATTATACATAGAAAACACCCAGCCATTACAAACAGACATGTTCATGCACACGAATGTTTGTACTACCCGGGGATCGAACCCGGAACCCTTGGTGTTGCAGTCGACCTCTCAACCGCAACACCAAATTGGTCGTAATATTTGCACACGGGCGCCACATGAGCTAGAGACGGCCTTGACTGGCGTTAACATCCACCAATCCCTATTAAGCCCGCATGGTGATCACTTGTCCCCGCAGTAGGACGACATTATGATGATCACCTACAATCGACCTATACTAAAATATGTCAAAGTATGTTATTTCTATTAATTGAATGATTTCTGTTTCTTACGTTTGTGAAGATGAAACTTTTTACTTTTTTTTTAATGCACTTTGGGTTCAGTCAGTGGTTTAGTATACACAAATCACATAATATCTCATCATCAGCTCATTAAACGTCCCCACCGAGGGGCACGAGCCTACCCGTATAGGGTGATTAGGCCTTAGTCGTCCACGCGGGCCCAGTGCGGATCGGACGACTTCACACACAACCTTCGAATCTCTTCGCAGGCGTGCATGAAGGTTTCCTCACGATGTTTTCCTTCATCGTAGAGCGTCGGATAACGTACATATATTTTCGAAAATTCAAATACATTGATACGTGTCGGGATTTGAACCACAGCCCTCCCGGTAGGAAGGCGACAGTCCACACCACTGAGCCACCGACGCTCAATCATAATATCTATGTGGATGAAAAAATAAAAGATATCACCCCTCTAGACTTGAAGACTATTTGTGACGACCTTTGTAGTGTTAAAGTTGTGAAATCTGCTAAACACCAAACGGTTTCGGGTTCGATCACAGATAATACAAACATTTGTGTCTGTAGTGTCACAGTATCACTAGACACTTACCAGTATCACTAGTAATTTTAACTTGACCATTTCGAATTGAAAACCTCACTGTGTTGGTTGGTACGGACAGTAGTAAAATACTAATTATGAAACCTGCAAACTGTGTAACGCTATTTGTCACAGATATTGTAGCGAATTTTGTGATTAAGTAAGTATTTATTGTCATGCTTAACCACAGATTTCCCAATACAGGAGATGGGGCAAGCCGCGTTTAAAATGCGACAAATGTAAGCTCAAAGAGCATACACTGGCTACCAGTTTACGCTCTGTGAGACGAGTCAAGACGCACGAATATTAGAAGAAATTACCGTTTTTTTCCAAATTGCCATCCTGTGCAATGAATCAGTAAATTTACCAAGAAATATAATAACTTTTCAAAGGTAAGAACCGAAAAGAAATTGCGACACTGGGACTGCCTATAAACTTGGTGGCTTGTCCAGTCTTACTGTATATTCGGATGTCTGTGTGCTTAACCCTTTGAACACCAATGTTTATAAAATATTATAAAATATCTGTACATTAAAATCATTGTTAAAAAAAGCCTGTACTGTTGAGTTTTCTTAGGTGCTTCTTTCTCAACAGGCCAACACGCCGAAGCGCTTTTTTCCAAGTATCAAAATTCATTATTGTTCTTTGCTTTGGTATTTTAAATGTATTTTTTGTATTCTTTTTGACGTTCATAAGTGCTTTTTGTAAGCCTAATCCGATTAAATGAATTATGACTTTGACTTTGAACGACGTCTAAAGACCGTAAAGTACGGTCAGGACGCTCACCTGATGGTAAGTGATACGAACTATCCCACCACCTTCCCATGGCCTGACGCAACCTTCCGGTTATACAGGCCTAAGCACGGGAGGTGCGCGCGGAACTATGCTTTACGCTATCACCGCGCGCACTTCTTGACTCCCTACAAATTTTAACTCTTTGTCCTAGTGTCCCCGTCACTTCTCCCCCTTCTGGGCGTGACAAACACACGTACGCCTTCGGTCTCCGCCGTGCGGTCGTCCGTGTGCCCACCCAATCGGTGTAGCCGCTATCTAGCTACCTCTGTTTTTCAGCCAAGGTCTTCGTTGTTTATTATCCAAAATATACTCCACACTTAACCTCTTCTAGGTGTCCTGTATGCTTCTTCACCTCCTCTGACGTTCTTGTCTTTCGAGTCCGCCTCGAATCTTATACCACGCGCGCGCGAAATCCCGTAGCCTCCTGAAGTTCGCCGCCGTCCCCACGAGATCGCAGTAATGAACCGGACCCACCTGAAGGACATCTACATTATCTAAAAGTGCCCTACGCGCATCCCCCGTAGAGCTCGCACTCCCTAAGTGATACGAACTAACGGAAAGAAGCTAACTACGACAGAGCGGCATTGAAGGAGACCAACTGATAGACAGTTATTATTCTCCATCAATGCCGCACTGCGCCCGTCACCCGAGACAACAGATGTTAGGTCTCTTATACCCGGTAATTTCACTACTAATGTAATGTTATCTAATTTGTTAGACAACACACGTAATCCTTAACCGGTACGTAAATACATCAACTGATTAATTATTTTTTGTTTTCGCTACCCACGAAGACATCGGCGAAGGTATATATTAACATAAATAAATGGGAAAAAGGACATGTCTTTTATTAACTTCTGTACAAACTTAAACTCTAAATAAATCTCGAGTTATAATTACATAAATCAATATTAAATAACATTTCGATAAACACATGTGGTTATAAATTAAAGATACATAAATAAAATAAAATGTAATTAAATCAGTAATAAGTTAAAATTATTAGTACCAATAATGACAATTAATAATATATTAAATGAAGTAACAGAGAATAATATTTTAAATATAATATATAAATATTTAAAAACATCATTTTGTACGGTATCTCTGAAACCAATAAATTTTACAATTCATTTACTTTTAAATCAATTGCTCAATGGTGTGGACTGTCGCCTTCCTACCGGGAGGGCTGAGGTTCAAATCCCAACACGTACCAATATGTTTTCGAATTTTTCGAAAATATATGTACGTTATCCGACGCTCTTACGGTGAAGGAAAACATCGTGAGGAAACCTTCATGCACGCCTGCGAAGAGATTCAAAGGTTGTGTGTGAAGTCGTCCAATCCGCACTGGGCCCGCGTGGACGACTATGGCCTAATCACCCTATACGGGTAGGCTCGTGCCCCTCGGTGGGGACGTTTAATGAGCTGATGATGATGATTATATACTTTTATAGAACACTATTAAAATCTGTATAAAAAAATATATACAAAGCAAACAAAATGTATATTTACTATGTAACAATTATATTTAAGTACAATCTATCATTTCCATCCAGTTTACCAATGGTACTCCGGTGTAAATGTCACTGTAATTTTCGTGCGCCCCCTAACGGCGACCACCCGTACCATATCACTGTTTTTCTCTAAAACAGGCATTAGAAACAGCTTCGACAAAAATATCGAAATGTTTTATATTTTATTTTTAAAGTTTTGGCGTTAGTTATCGGTTATTGTGAGTCTAAATTGAACAAATGGAAGTAGAAACAAAGTGTATACAATGCAAACAAATATATGTTTACAATAATACAAATATATTTATGTACAGTCTACATTTAATTTCTCGTTTATCTATGATACTGCGGTGTAATTTTCGTGCGCCCCCTAACGGTGTCCACACGTAAACTACCGCTGTTTTTCTTCTTCTTCTTAGTCGTGCACTCTTGACAGAGTGGTCGTGGCAGTTGATGGAAGGGGTTGCGTTTTTATGTAACCTTAAAACAAGTATTAAAGAATAACAAACTTGCCAAAAGTAATTTAATGATAATTCTATTTTGTATTTTAAACTTTGATAAGCGCTTATTGATAGCCTACACTGAATAAATGAATTTTGACTTTGACTTTTATGTGTATACAAAGCAAAAAATATGTATATTTATTTTACAACAATTATATTTCGGCATTATCTTTATTTAGTTTCCCTCTTATTTATCAAATAAATATTTATTATTATTATTATCCATGGTACTCCGGCGTAATTGTCAGTGTAATTTTCGTGCGCCCTCTAACGGCGTCCACGCGTAAACTGCCGCTGCTTTTCTCTAAAAGCATGTATATGTCAGCGGCGCTATGTACTGGCATACCGTTTATACTCGTCACTATATCTCCTGGTTGTAATCCCCCGCTGCAAACAAAATAAATCCTCAAAATC
The DNA here is from genome assembly GCA_019425675.1 of Leucinodes orbonalis. Lineage (NCBI taxonomy): Eukaryota > Metazoa > Arthropoda > Insecta > Lepidoptera > Crambidae > Leucinodes > Leucinodes orbonalis. Next base: position 121,366 of record PQWD01009569.1, on the reverse strand, counting down.
AAAAAAAATATTCAATTATATCTTTACAAGACACTTTTGTAACGTACATACATTGTATTCTGTACATATATATAAAGGTAGATACGCCATCCGTGCCTCAAAATAAACCGCTGAAGAGAGTACAGTTTGTACTCTTTTGTTTAGGTAAATGTGTTCGAAATTCGAAATATGTGTATGTGTGCTGTCACTGCATTCGGAACACTTTTTTCGATTGTTTAGTGAGCATATCACGAATCCAGACTTTTTTACATCATTGCGTACATATAATTTGAAAGTACATTGGTACGTGGCGGGATTTAAACCAGCACCCTCCAGATCGGATTTTAGCCTTAGATAAAAAATAAACTTACATACACAATCTCATAAGGGAGGCCTTCGTTCAGCAGTGGACATTTTAGGCTGTAATGATGATGAAGTGGACATTTTAGGCTGTAATGATGATGAAGTGGACATTTTAGGCTGTAATGATGATGATGATGACACAATCTTTTAGGCTGTAATGATGATGATGATCACACAATCTCACTCAAAAAGTGTCCGCGCCATAATTGTCATTCAATTTTTACTGTCATAGTGGTGTGCTTGTGTATTTTTTATACCCTTTCATTGACGCATTTCGGTCTAATGCGTTTACAGTTAAGGACTGTACGAATGATATAAAATTATATTTTTTAAAAAACTCTGGGGTGGTGACCACGTCTTGTCATGCGTAAAGCGTATGACGCCCGGACGGACAATACGCGAAAGGTCGCTAGTTCAGGAAGTCGGAGGACCGGGATGTCTGGCGCAAAATAATAATAATAATGAATATCCACTGACATTCACACAGCGCCATCTAGCCCCAAGTTAAGCGGAAGCCTGTATTATGGGTACTAAACATCGGATAAACATACTTATAGTTTTTTATACAGTTATACAGTATAGTTTTTCATACATATTATACATAGAAAACACCCAGACCATTACAAACAGACATGTTCATGCACACAAATGTTTGTACTGCCTGAGGACCGAACCCGGAACCCTTGGTGTTGAAGTCTCAACCGCAACACCAAATGGGACACCAAATGGGTCATCAAATGAGGGAGACCAGTGGTGTGCACTCCATATATGTAAATAAGCAGTGCATACCCTGTGCGTCCAGACAACACGGAAAATCGCCAACATATTAAATGATTCCCACTTATTCGCCAATTTCCCTGTACAGATTTGAAACCATAGACGATCTGCTGTCATCAAAAGCACTCAATTTGACAAAAATTTAATAATTTATTGTTTTTGTGAAAAGTGTCACCCACATTGCATACCACACATAATCTCTGTGTCACTGAGGGAGACCAATGTCCAGCAGTGGACTACGAGAGGTAGGATGGAATAAAGTGAATACTTACTTGTAAGCCGGAGAGCCGATTATTACTTTCCAAACAAGAATGCCGTGTTCAATATCCGAAGGCATCTAGAATGAAACATACATACAATTATTGTAAAAAATACATAAATATTTCCTTTATCCCTTAATTGGACAATGTGCATATAGATCCAAGTCATTTTGAACCTTATTCCTTGGGCATACAGGTCAAAACGAAAGAAAATTTTAGAAGTGCTATATTCAATTGAGGGTAAATAAATAATAAAAATATCCACTGACATTCACGCAGCGCCATCTACAAGTTAAGCGTGAAGCCTTTATTAGGTAGGTACTAAAAAACGGATAAACATACGTATATACTTTTTTTTGTAAATTCATACATTTTATACATAGAAAACACCCAGACAGATAGACAGAATCATAACTGTCTATCATATGTTAGTCTCCTTCAGTGCTGCTCTGTTACGGGCGTGTCACTTACCATCTGGTGAGCGTCCTGACCGTCCTGTACACTTATAACATAGAAATCACATACCTCTGGATTCCTCATGCGTAGCTCCATCAATATATTGGGTGTGAGTGACAGCATGGTGATACCAAGATACCGCCTCGACACTTGGGGCGACTTCGTTTTCCCTGTAAACGTAATAAGATCATCATCAGCCTATAATGGCCCACTGCAGGACACAGGCCTTGCCACAGCATAGCTATGGGGAGATTGAGCCGTTACCCACCACAAGTTTCCGAAGGTTGCCTGGAATATATGGCCATATGCAATAAGGCTGCCCATTTTTTGTGGCATTAAGTGTACTTTAAAGGTACTTTTATGTAGTTATTTTACAAGACACTTGGAATGTCAATAAAAAAAGGAATGAAGTCAAAAACTAGTTTCAATCTATCACTGGATCTGAGAGTTCATTTAACTGAGATTTTCATATTTTATTAAGCAACTAGCGACCCGCCCCTGCTTCGCACGGGTGCCATCTTGGTATTCCTGATAGGCACGCTCCCGCCCGGTCGGCCGGTACCGCCGCAAACGCTACGTACCGCAATTTTTAAATGTATAATATCTTCGAAAATTCATTTAAATCATATGCTATAAAGGGCTAAAGATATCTATATTAAATTAACAACATATTTAAGGTATTCTATTGCTGTATTGGCTAAAATCGCTTTGAAAGTTAGCCATTATCTGTCGTAAAAAGTGATTTAACTTTTGCACAGCCCAATTAATCATTATTAAGAAACTATCCTCTTCTGAAGGTTGTCTGGAAGAAATTGCTTTTTAGTAATAAGACCGCCTTATTTGTACACTTTTCGTTCTGTCCATGTTTCCCTTGTAATATGTTTTATGTGCAATAAAAGTTTATTATTATCATCATCATCATCATCATCAGCTCATTAAACGTCCCCACCGAGGGGCACGAGCCTACCCGTATAGGGTGATTAGGCCTTAGTCGTCCACGCGGGCCCAGTGCGGATTGGACGACTTCACACAACTTCGAATCTCTTCGCAGGCGTGCATGAAGGTTTCCTCACGATGTTTTCCTTCACCGTAAGAGCGTCGGATAACGTACATATATTTTTCGAAAATTCGAAAATACATTGTACGTGTCGGGATTTGAACCTCAGCCCTCCCGGTAGGAAGGCGACAGTCCACCACTGAGCCACCGACGCTCTCGGAATTATAAATGACAAAAATATTGTGGTTTATCATCCATAAGACGTAAACATACCATCACGAGTTTTCTGTGGACCTTTTTTATATATAAAATACTTTGTACATTATTTTGATAAATCTTGCAGGGTTCAGCCTGTGTTTGCAATGTATAGGCGAAAAAATTAAATTTACATCACATTAGAAACCACCAAAGTAACGATACTTCTCCACTATTTAATAGATTCTAAACATTTTAATATACATATAAAGTGTGGCTGCAGTACATCAGTCATCGCTCGCCGCTCCGCAGCCGCGGACCACTAAATAGCGCGTCTGATAAAACTTCAATATTATTGTACTTCTATATATAAATAAATAAATAAATATCCACTGACATTCACACAGCGCCATCTAGCCCCAAGTTAAGCGTGAAGCCTGTATTATGGGTACTAAACAACGGATAAATATACTTATATACATTTTTTTTTGTAAATACATACATATTATACATAGAAAACACCCAGAACATTACAAACAGACATGTTCATGCACACAAATGTTTGTACTGCCCGGGGATCGAACCCGGAACCCTTGGTATTGCAGTCGACCTCTCAACCGCGACACCAAATGGGTCGTCAAATATACTTCTTCTATACTGTTATTCTACACTCACCGTGACTTTCATTGGAAACACCTAAGCAAGAAAACTACCTCAAATTGGAGTCAGATATTTACAATTAGGATAACAACATATCAACAAACCATATCCTAAAAAAGCGTAGTTCTAAATATTTAAGCGCACATAGTGATATAGGGACAGACACAGCTACTTTGTTTTATACTATGTAGTGATACATATGTTTATTTTGGTAAATAAACATATTTATATAATAGAGCGTCGGTGGCTCAGTGGTGCGGACTGTCGCCTTCCTACCGGGAGGGCTAAGGTTCAAATCCCGACACGTACCAATGTATTTTCGAATTTTCGAACAATATATGTACGTTATCCGACACTCTTACGGTGAAGGAAAACATCGTGAGGAAACCTTCATGCACGCCTGCGAAGAGATTCGAAGGTTGTGTGTGAAGTCGTCCAATCCGCACTGGGCCCGCGCGGACGACTAAGGCCTAATCACCCTATACGGGTAGGCTCGTGCCCCTCGGTAGGGACGTTTAATGAGCTGATGATGATGATGGTAAATAAATAAAAATATAACTCACGTTTAGCCAAAAACTCCTTAACATAGTCGATAGGTATCGCAAAAGAGATGCCCGAAGTCACCTTCATGCTGTTTATGCCTATCGCCTCCCCGTCCAAATTCACCAACGGCCCACCACTGTTACCAAATGTTATAGGCGCATCTGTCTGTATGTACACCATATCTTTGCCTGGAAATTAACAGTAATGTTCCACTCTCTCTCTCACTATCGCTGTCCACAGCTGGACAAAGGTCCGACCTATTTTGCGCCAGATATCCCGGACCTCCGATTTTCTCATCCAGCCTCCACCAGCGACCTTTCGTAAGTCGTCGGTGCATCGGGCCGGAGGGCGTACTACGCTACGCTTGTCTCCACTCCAGAACTCGTCTGCTCCAACGGCCATCGGTTCTGCGACATACGTGACCAGCCCATTGCCACTTCAACTTGCTGATCCAGCAGGCTATGTCGGTGACTTTAGTTCTCTTACGGATAATTCATTTCTGATCTTATCGCTAAGAGAGACCCCTAGCGTAGAAAGAAAGAAAGAAAAACAATTAGCATAGCTCCATTGCTCATAAAACATAGTGATTGACACTCTGTTTGTGAATGACACTCTTATTGAAGAGGATTTATTTCGAACTTTGAAAAAATATATTAGATTACAACTAATTAAATGATCAGTTTAATAATTAAATAATAAATATCCACTGACATTCACACAGCGCCATCTAGTCCCAAGTTAAGCGTGAAGCCTGTATTATGGGTACTAAACAACGGATAAACATACTTATATACATTTTTTTTGTAAATACATACATATTATACATAGAAAACACCCAGACCATTACAAACAGACATGTACATGCACACAAATGTTTGTACTGCCCGGGGATCGAACCCGGAACCCTTGGTGTTGCAGCCGACCTCTCAACCGCAACACCAAATGGGTCGTTTAATGGTGGTGAATGGTAGCCGAATTTGGTAAGTCTTCAAAGCCTAGTTTAATCTATAGTTCGGTTAGATACACGATACACTTACTAGTGTGCATCTAATCTCACTCAAAAAATGTCTGAGGCAAAAGTCTGTCCATCGCGTCAGTTGGGCATTGCGGATTCACGCACAACCTTTGAATCTCTTTGCAGGCGTGCGCAGGTTTCCTCACGATGTTTTCCTTCACCGTAAGAGCGTCTGAATATACGTACATTATAATTTCGAAAATTCGAAAGGACTGGTACGTCTCCTCCTCTCTCTCCTCCAGGTCGGAAGACAAAAGTCCATACCAATGAGCCACCGACGCTTTACTCGATCGACGAAATTCTCTCATGAATAATATTATTCCCGATATTATAAGTAAAATTACCTCTTAGACCCAGCTCTTCACTAGCCCTCTGCGTAGAACTGACAACACCAGCCGTGACTGTGTTGCTAAGAGCAAGCGGACTGCCCATTGCCACCACCTAAAATAAAAATAAATAAAACTTAACTATTTTAGGTCTTATTATCCAATATCGTTACCCAGCATTGGAAACGTTTTTGTTAAATAAATAAATATAAACATCCACTGACATTAACACATCTCCATTTAGCCCCAAACTAAGCATTAGCCTGTAATATATATATATATATATATATATATATTTTATGCTATAGCAGGCAAACGAGCAAACAGCTCATCTGATGGTAAATGACACCGCCACCCATGTACATTTGCAATACCAGAGGGCACTGAAATGCGTTGCCTGGCCTTTCAAAAGGGGTCTTTATTCATGTACGCCAGGTCATATCGCTCCGAAAATGACTCCGTCAGCATACAATATGGGTACTAAACCAGAGACAAACTTATTTGATTACTTTTTAAAAATAATATTGAAATAAATACAGTACAAACCCACTCGCCGGGCTGAATATCCGCTGAGGAACCAAGCTTCATGATGGGCAGGCCTTTCACTGGTATCCGGAGTGTTGCTAGATCCGACTTCAAGTCTACATCCTCTACAAAACCAGTATGAGTTGATCCGTCCTGTGAAAAACACATTTATATTATACTAGCTGACCCGACAGACTTCGTCCTGTCACAAAAATTTGTAATGTGGCAGTGTTTTGTTCCTACCTTTTTAATATTCTTTGCAAAAATTATCCTGAACAGAACCGTCACCCTGGTAATAATTCGGTGTGAATTAAAAATAATTAAATAAACACTATACGCATTTAAAAGTAAGTAATTTTAATTAACTTTATATAATAATAGCAATAAAGCTCAAATTGATTCTACGTTTTAGTTAGAAAACGTTTGTATGTGAAAAAGAAAAGGGCTGTTTTTAGGGTTTTCCCGGCAATTATTAGATTTTTTCTCGCCGTAAGAACCATCCTTGGACTTCAACAAACATTTAAAAAAGGAATTGGCAATATTGGTCCAGGCGTTGTTGAGTTATGCCCACACATTTTGCGATTCATTTTTATATTATATTACTTGATATGTGCTAGAATTACTTAGTCAAACAATTAACTAAATAGATACATAATCACACTTTAGAAGTGTTGGTCACTAGCTACATACAATCAATTACATGTATTGCGCATTTTATGTTATTTAACAATTACAATATGTATTTGTTGTGAGACTTTTTTAGGGCTCCGTAGCCAAATGGCAAAAAACGGAACCCTTATAGATTCGTCATGTCTGTCTGTCCGAATAACACAACCCCTTTTGTTCTCTGAAACTATAAGCACTACACTATTCAAAGTAAGTATATGTATTCCGTGAACCGCTACAAGGTTTAGACAAGAAACTTGAAAAAATAATATATTTTGGGGTTCCCCATACATTGAACTGAAACTCAAAAAATTTTTATCGTCGTTTTGTTTTACACATCATAAACGGTGAACAACTTTTTTTATATTAAAGCCGTTGTAGGTGCCTAAGTAAATAAAAAAACTATGTTACTTGCTGCTGCGGAACCCTCCACAGGCGAGTCCGACTCGCACTTGGGCAATTTTTTTTGGTTTAAATTACTTCATAATTGTGCATGTTGTGTGTTTATTGTTTATCAAAGTGAAAATATCATAATTAGCCTATAACACTCCACTGCAAGATACAAGCCTTCCTGGAAATCAGCTGTGTGTGGAGAAGAACAAGTTCATTATAATGTGTGTAGCATTGATGGAAAATAGCTGTCTATCAGTTATTGGTCTCTTTCAATTAATATAGAAGTAGCTCTAATAATTTATATGTGTTCTTTGTGTTTTGGTGTGTCTTTTGGTTACTTAAAGATCTTTAACCTGATGATGTAATTGGAAAAACATGTTGAAACATCAAATAAATTTCTCCATCACATTGCATTCATAATGTAACAATGTTTCAGTCTTTCAGGTGATTTCAATGGGAATTGTTATCCAAATGGACAATATTTACATTGATAGATAGATAGATAGATAATTTCTTTATTTGTATCAGACACACAATCGAAAACTAAGTAAGCACATGGTTGTTACTAATACAAATAAAATCAAAAGAAAACTAATATTACACAATACATTATGAAAAACAAATACTACACAACACATTATATATAAAAAAAACACATTTCAAATGTATGCGCCATGTGTGTCGCAGCGATACAAAATGGCCACAGCTCAGCATTTGGTTTGCCGACAGCAAACCGCTGATTTTCAACTATGACCAGCCGAGGACTTTTAGCCGAGCTTTAAAATGGCAATCGTGATTACATTATTTTGGTATTAGAATACAATTAATTAATAAATTTAAATAAAGTGAATTGAATAAAAATAATAACCAAAATTAAAATAAATAAATTATACCTTATAATATGTATTAAGTGTGATTTATAATATGCATTCCATCAATTGTATTGTTATCCAAATGGACAATATTTACATTGATCTTGTTACAGTAATGAATATTGTGTAAATGTACTTACCATGAGCCGCACACTCACTACAGCATTGGGCTTGTTCACTACTACGTGTGCATTGGTCAAAATAAGCCCATCTTCTTTCACAATAAAGCCTGAACCATTGGATAAAGTTATTGGCTGTCCACTGAACAAATCTAACCTCCTGCCATCTTTTATCTCAATGTACACCACAGAAGGAGCTGAGACAGCTACCACATCGGCTATGAAGTTGTATTTCTCTCGCCTGCCGCTTAAATTGTTTACAACAGTCGCTGCGAACAATTTTTCTTTAAAGCTAACATAACCTATAAGACCCGCGGCTATGGCGAATATACTATAGTAACCCGTACGGTCATCGTGCCAACTACTTTTACTATCAAAATCAGGTATAACACGACTAACACATCGATAGTTATTATTTAATACAGGTTTTATATTTTGGAAAATACGAGAAAGTCTTTTTGTTATTGACATTGTTATCAACATAATGTCAAACTTGTCAAAGTCAAAATAACGTCAATGAACTGAATGAATGAAACTAAAAATGGATAGCAACGAGGTGATTAAAACGTTATTGTACCGGGAATAACGTTCCGATAACAGTTATGTGTTACGTCTCCCTATTCAACCTATCGCAGTCCACTGCTGGACATAGGTCTCCCCCATTTCGCGCCAGATATCCCGTGTGTTACGTCTATCAGTGTTGTTAATGCTACGGCATCGGCATTGCCGTGTTCTATGAAGTACGGCTTCCAGGTGTGAAAAACACTAAATCTTAATGCTACGGACTTCATTCTAAAGCCGTATCATAAATATTGGATCGTATATCCATCTTTATTATAAAACATACACGGTTGCCTTAAATGTATGTTGGAAACAGTAGTCGCCTTAACATATTTCACTCTGCCTGCACCTTTATTTGCTTGTTAAATCAATTTGATATTAACAGCATTTCTTTAGGGTCATTGACGAATTATAAATATTTGATATTGCTCACTTTAAATGAGCTGTTGATGATGATGATATTGCTCACAGCCGACCTTTTATTGTTAGATATGTTTGTTGCTAACATGCAACTTGTTCCTGTGTAATTAAATAAAAACAAACCCAAATAAAGAACAACATTTTTATTGAAATCTTTACATGATTTGAATATTTACAAATACATAGAGGTATTTACTTATGTACAACACACATACAGTGTTTCCTTATCATACTTTTGATAATCTTTGAATATGTATGTATAAATTTGTATCTGGCTAGTGACAGCATTTTATAAGACCTTATATTATAACTACTAAATTAGGTTTTACAAAATAAGGAACTAAGAAATTGAATATTTATAGTATTAGGTATTTACATGATCCTAACCTACTTACTCCTAATATCTATATAATATGTAGGGATTTTTATATAGCAAATATTATTCTATCAAAATACAAAACCCATTTCTCAATCAAATTGACTAACTACTATAGATCGAATTCATCAATTTTGGCACATCACATCACTTCGCTTCACTACACAGACTAGATCTTAAATTATTACAAGATATTTTTATATAATAAAATGTTTTATTAAATAAATTGTTTACCTACAAATAAACATATTTGTAACTATTACAGTAAGAGTGTTTAAAGCATTCATTTGTACCAGTTGAAGAATGCAGTCTTCAACTGGCAATGGTTAAAATGAATGTGCATAATAATTCCGGTTTAAAGTAGCGACATACGCTAACAATTCAAACTACTTATAATAAAGTTGATTTTAAAAAATTCTAATAGCATTATTGACAGAAATTTAAGTTAAATGTAGTTTTAAACAGATTGATAATAATCTAGATATACACACAATAAAATTGAGAAGTAATAATTATTATTTTATTTCATGATGGCAATTCATTTCTTTGTTGTTACAAATATAAATAAACAGTTAAGCCCAAATTTCAGCAAAAAACTAACCAACACTATACAATAAAAAAAACAATAAATTTTCTTTTAAATGAAAAAAAAACAAGTTTTTGTACTGCACGGGGATCGAACCTGAAACCTTCAGTGTGTAAGTAAACTACTCAACCATTACATATCATGAAATAGATAGTTATAAGGTATACCATACAATAACTGTACCCCAGATATTATTTATTATAACCGCTATATATTTTTTTAATATATTTATTTGTTACAAAATGTACAGGACGGTCAGGACACTTACCTGATGGTAAGTGATACGCCTGACCATGACAGAGCGGCATTGATATGTCGCACTGCGCCCATTACCAGAGACAACAGATGTTAGGTCTCCTAGACCCGATAATTTCACAAGCTACAGTGCCCTCATTCAGAAATACAAAAGTGCAAAATACTTCTATTTGCCGGGATGATATCTGGCACTGCGGTGGTACCTACCTTGACAACTCAGTACCGACTCTACCACCTAGTTAAACTAATATGTTAAATGTTGACGTCTTAATGTTAATAATTTCGATTTAGCAAGCCTATGTACTTTTATTGCATTAATGCATGGCATTACAAATTAGAATAAATTTGGTTAGATAATTATTTTATATATGTACTTACAAATGCGATGTAACTCTGTTCTGCTGGAGAAGCAAATAATTTTGACAAGTTAAAATATGTCAGTTCAATAGTTTTTTTTTAAATCAAACAATGACAACATTTATATAACGAAAACGTGTACCATTATTGCCAACAGGTTTATTGATACTAGTAACAAGTTTTTTAAATTTTAGACAGTAAATGTTTCCGCAAATCGTATAATAGATCAAACTGTGTATTCTGCTAAATCAATGTGTACCAAATTTACATTAAAGATTTAATTCTATCACTGTCTACATCTTTTCCACACACGAAAACAAATATCCAGGGTCTCGAACCCAAATATTAACATAATAACTGTCTAACGTACATGTAAGCATAATCTGGCACAGTCTTAATAACGACACCATAACAAGATTTTACTGTTATTAAATAACGGTTAGTTATATCTTAACGAATTTTAACAACGTTTATGTTTTAATAACAGTTTTCATAACGAAAATAATTAATTATAAAAACAGTTTACCTAACGATAATTAAAACGTTATAATTAACAGTCGTCATAATTTGACGACCCATTTGGTGTTGCGGTTGAGAGGTCGGCTGCAACACCAAGGGTTCCGGGTTTGATCCCCGGGCAGTACAAACATTTGGGTGCATGAACATGTCTGTTTGTAATGGTTTGGGTGTTTTCTATGTATAATATGTATGTATTTACATATAAGTATGTTTATCCGTTTAGCACCCATAATACAGGCTTCACGCTTAACTTGGGGCTGATGGCGTTGTGTGAATATCAGTGGAAATTTATAACGTTAATTATTGAGTGATAACAGCTTTCGTAACGTCAATTATTCAGTTGTAATTAACAATTTTCGTAACGTTAATTATTCAGTTATAATATAATAAACAGTTTTTGTTACGTTAATTATTAATTTTTAATGAACAGTTATTTTCAAATTAGCTTTATCAGCAAATATTGCTATTTTTAATACCATTAACACCATTTACCTTAATATTATTAATCTTGTCATGTATCCCATTCGCGTCGGTCCCGTTTATGCCGTTGCACGTCCCGTTTGTGCCGTTTACGTTAAAGTCGGGAACGTATGTGTAAAAAACGGAGCAGAATGCCGAATCGTCTCGTGGTAGTACGTAGTCGACGTGTTTGGCCGCAAGCCACAACGGCACCCATGGCGCTTGACACCCTCAGTGTTACCAGCTCGAGCTCTTTATTTACCTGTTATATGGGAAGAATATATAAATATTTCTCGAAATTTTTAACAATTTAACATGTCTTCTTGTTTGCCTACCAAGTAAACTAATCATTAAACAGTTAACTAATCATTAACAAGTGAAATAATCATTAAAGAGTTAAATAATCAGTATCTACTTAACTTATAATTATCTAATCATTAACTTTGTTAACCAAATTTTAACTAAGCTAATTAATCATTAAACAAAAATAAACTTTATTCAAATAAATGTGTTACAGATACTTTTGAATCGTCAATTGTTATAATTATATTTTTTATGACTTAGTTAACCAATCATTAATGTTGTTAACTAATGATTAACTAGTTAATAAATTATTAATTTAACACATTATTAAGTAATAAACAGAATTAACTAATTTTCTTACCCGTTTATCTCGCAGTTCTGCCAGCACCCCATGCTTTAACGCCTCCCAACTCTTCCACACTGAACCAACGCACACCACTCTGAGTCTCGCACACGTTGACTTTTTGGCCAACGCGGCGACGTGGGCTCCCAACACCGACCCGGCTTCAGCGAATAGGTGTTGTGAGAGTCGATCCCCTTTACCCGCTAGCTTGGACAACTTCACTGTTACGCCTGTCAGTGATAATATTAACAATTAACTTCAATTCACAGAAAAATACAGGTAATAATAAAAAGACTAATGAAAAACTTCAGCAGCGTTACCGTTAAAGAACTTCCATACAACATATACGTCGGGCTTCCAAACCTTTTATCCTCCGTACTTCGTATCCGTAGTACGAAATCAAGTGTTTTTCAAATTGAGACGTCAGCTACTTCACCAAGGGTTCTGGGTTCGATCCCTGGGCAGTACAAACATTTGTGTGCATGACAGTGTCTGTTTGTATTGGTCTGGGTGTTTTCTATGTATGAAATGTACCTATGTATTTACAAAAAAAAAACATAAGTGTGAGATTATGTTTGAATTAAACATGCGGTACATGTTTTAAACCTATATTTTTATTTGAAATTGCCTTAATTAATTTATATGCGTCCTCTGGTAAGTCGTCTGTCTTCTATACTGCACCTCCCTCCCTTACATTCCTTTTCTCAGTCACTCGCTCACTTCACACGTTCCATTCCACATTTTGATAGTCAACATTTACATCTCACATAAACATCTCACGGCCCCTTAGTGTTGCGGGTTCGATCCCCGGGCAGTACATTAAATATACATTTGTGTGCATGAACATGTCTGTTTGTAATGGTCTGGGTGTTTTCTATGTATAATATGTATGTATTTACAAAAAAATAAATGTATTATCCGTTGTTTAGTACCCAATACAGGCTTTACGCTTAACTTGGGGCTAGATGGCGCTGTGTGATTGTCAGTAGATATTTATTTATTTATTATTAGTGTGATATTTAATAACAACTTACTAGCGAAATGCGGTTTGTTGAAGTTCTTGTAAGCATGCGGCAGTAGATCAGCCCGGTTTTCAGCGGCGAAGTGCTCACGAATGGTCTCCCATACGTTGTGTGTAGGGTAAAGCGATGGCTTCAGCCCGTCCATATCGTCGAACACCGTTTTGATGGCGCGATCCAGTAAACAGAAAAGTTCTAATAAAACATTGATTAGTAGAAGCACAGACAGCCAAACGCACGACGAACTCACATATACACACGCATGCGAATACAAACACGGACAAACGTACGACACGCACACATACACAAGCACGCTCATACAATCATAGACTAACGTACGACGCGCATACATATACACGCACGCGCATACAAACACAAACAAACGCGCACGCACACACATAGCCCGTATATTCACAGACGCACCACACACATTTAAACGTACGCACGCACGCATACATACACAAGTACGCACGCGCGCGCGCGCACATATACACATAAGTTTTTATGTGGAAAAGTCATGCGTCGGCACGAATTGGTCTGCTTGATCGGACCCATATTCCCTTTTCACTCTCTTTTTTTAAACGTTTGCAACCTTTAGAGTTTGTCTATAAGTAGTCGCTGGAAGACCTCCTCTAATGGTTTCCACGCGGACGATTCCTAACAGTAGTCATCCATCTGCTACCCGCCACCTTAACCAGGTCATCAGTCCATCTGGTTGGGGGTCGGCCTACGCTTCGTTTTCCGTCACGCGAATGCTACTCGAGAACCTTTCCGCCCCATCGGCCATCGGTTCTACGCACTATGCGCCCTGCCCACTGCCACTTCAACTTGTTAATCCTGTGGGCTATGTTGGTCACCTTATTCTTGCCCTGATTACAACAAATATAATTGCAATAACATACCGCTTCCTTCATCACCAAGCAGGTACCCCCAACCTCCACATCCGTGCTGTTCGCCCTCTGGAGTCCTTAATAAAGCATTCGATCCAGTACCTGAAAATAGCAAAACATTCATACAGCTGAAAATCAGCGGAAGAGAACCTTTATAGATAGATCAATAATGTTTTATATAGTATGAATAAATATCCACTGACAAAAACTCTGGGGTGGTGACCACGTCTTGTCATGCGTAAAGCGTATGACGCCCGGACGGACAATACGCGAAAGGTCGCTAGTTCAGGAAGTCGGAGGACCGGGATGTCTGGCGCAAAATAATAATAATAATGAATATCCACTGACATTCACTCAGCGCCATCTAGCCCCAAGTTAAGCGTGAAGCCTGTATAATGGGGACTAAACAACGGATAAATATACTAATATACATTTTTTTTATAAAAACATACATATTATACATAGAAAACACTCAGAACATTACAAACAGACATGTTCATACACACAAATGTTTGTACTGCCCGGGGATCGAACCCGGAACCCTTGGTGTCGCAGTCGTCCTCTCAACCGCGACACCAAATGGGTCGTCAAAAAAGTTTAAACGCTACCTGGGCTTTAAAAACGAACCGCCAAAGAGAATACAGTTGTAGGCTCTTTGTATGTAAATGTACGCTCATTCGAAATATGTGTATGTGTGCTGTCGCTGCATTCGGAACACTTTTTTCGATTGTTTTGTGAGCATATCACGAATCCATACTTTTTACATCATTGAGATAGCTTAGATAAGCAAGTAGTAAATTGATAAGTAGTTATTATAAACTTACACACACACGCACGCGCACACACGTACGCGCACACGCACACACACACACACACACACACACAGCAGCAGGTTATATGAAGTAATGATAAAAAAATGTTTTGTATGCTTTGTATTTTTTTTTGTATTTAAAGTATTTATGTTGATTTTTTTAACTGACTGTTAAAAGAGCGGTTTTCCTACTACAGGCATTATAGCCTAAGGGGTAGTTCCCACAACGAATTTGTTATTTAGATTTAAGTTACTGAAATAAAATATTTGTATTTGTAAGCAATAAACTAACTAAATTATGCCCATCGCGTCAGTTGGGCAAAATTATGCCCATCGCGTCAGTTGGGCAAAATTATGCCCATCGCGTCAGTTGGGCAAAATTATGCCCATCGCGTCAGTTGGGCAAAATTATGCCCATCGCGTCAGTTGGGCAAAATTATGCCCATCGCGTCAGTTGGGCAAAATTATGCCCATCGCGTCAGTTGGGCAAAATTATACCCATCGCGTCAGTTGGGTAAATTTATGCCCATCGCGTCAGTTGGGCAAAATTATGCCCATCGCGTCAGTTGGGCAAAATTATGCCCATCGCGTCAGTTGGGCAAAATTATGCCCATCGCGTCAGTTGGGCAAAATTATGCCCATCGCGTATGTTGGGCAAAATTTTCATTCATAATTACGTCGCTCGCTACATGTCATAGCGATATCGTAGTATGATTCTGAATTTTATTTTGTACCATTTTAATGACGCCTTGAAGTCAAAATTTGAATAAATTATTTTATGTCTCTTATATATAACATGTGACAACGTATGTGCCAAGCGGCTCGGACATTTTTGGTTGATATTTCTTCGTGGCGAGGGCTGTGGTTCAAATCTCGCCACGTACCAATGCATTTTCAAATTTTCCTTCACCGTAAGAGCGTCGGATAAATGTACATATAATTTCGAAAATTCGAAAAGACATTGGTTAGTGGCGGGATATGAACCTGTACCCTCCAGATTGGAAGGCAATAGTCCACACCAATGAGCCACCGACGCTCCTTCACTTCGCATTACATACGTTATAATTAAGTATATTTATTTTATCTGCGATAATAAATAGAAAAAAATACAAACAACTTTTAATATGCACATACAATATCGTAAGAGCGTCGGTGGCTCAGTGGTGTGGACTGTCGCCTTCCTACCGGGGAGGGCTGAGGTTCAAATCCCGACATGTACCAATGTATTTTCGAATTTTCGAAAAATATATGTACGTTATCCGACGCTCTTACGGTGAAGGAAAACATCGTGAGGAAACCTTCATGCACGCCTGCGAAGAGATTCGAAGGTTGTGTGTGAAGTCGTCCAATCCGCACTGGGCCCGCGTGGACGACTAAGGCATAATCACCCTATACGGGTAGGCTCGTGCCCCTCGGTGGGGACGTTTAATGAGCTGATGATGATGATACAATATTGTTATCTGCATGTATATAATATAATAACATTGCAAACTATGACACTTATTTGCTTAGGTACTTTCCATTTACTGTGTTATACAAAGATATGCGATATTGAACTCTATTCTTATAGCATACACAGTCTGATTTAAAGTTTTAGGTTGACGCGTTAACATAAGTAGGCATAACTTGAGTAATTTATTATAGTTAGTATGTTTTACGCACAGATTTCCCAATACAGGAGATGGGGCGAGCCGCGTTTTTAAGTGCGACAAATGTAAGCTCAACGAGCATACACTGGCTACCAGTTTACGCTCTGTGAGACGAGTCAAGACGCATGAATATTAGAAGAAATTACCGCTTTATCCCAAAATGCCATCCTGTGCAATTGTAACATGCCATCATCGCAAGGAATCAGTAAATTTACCAAGAAATATAATAACTTTTCACGGGTAAGAACCGAAAAGAAGTTGCGACACTGGGACTGCCTATAAACTTGGCGGCTTGTCCAGTCTAATTGTATATTCGGATGTCTGTGGTTTTACGTATGAAATCATTGTATTGAAGCGAGCTATGCTCGGGGTTTCTCCCAGGAATAATATCAGAAATCAGTGGCGTGCACTCCATAAATGCAAATAAACAGTGCATACCCTGTGCGTCCAGACAACCCGGAAAATCACCAACATATTAAATGACTCCCACTTTTTCGCCCATTTCCCTGTACAGATTTGAAACCATAAGAGATCTGCTGTCATCAACTCAATTTGACAGAAATGTAAATTATTATTGTTTTTGCGATTAGTGTCACTCACTTTGCACACCCTACTCATAATCTCTGTGCACGCCACTGTCAGAAATGTAATGTTTATTGACGCATGTGGTGTTATGGTCGAGACGTCGACGACTACACTAGAAAGGTCGTATTTGAAAAAAACATGTTTGAGTCTGAGTTTGAGATCGATGGATCTGATGCAGCATGAAGGAGGCCTATGTTAAGCATAGCCCGGTGAAGCTGTAAAGGCCATCTGCGGCCAACGGCAGTAATCAGTTAAAAACAAGCCTATGTTTAGCAGGGTATGTTTTGTCCCTTAGCCACTTCTTACGGCACCTGCTTCAAAAATAGGGGTGGTGACAATAGGGATGATGACAATTTTTTTTTCTGTTATTATATCGATGGACCGCATAATAATAGAAACATTGGTTAAAAAATTACTCCGTTAACATTAAAACTCACAGAGATTTTCCAATTCTAAAAACACATTAATGGACTTTCCCAAAAACGCTTCATACAAATGGCTACCTAGTTATGACGTCACGTATCAGTAATTAGTACGCATAGTTTGTGAATTTTGTACTACAACTATATTAAATGTTGCGTTTACTAAAACGGTTTCATAGCAAACGTTGTTTTAAATTGTATGTGTTATCCTTTTGTTAATAAATTTTTGACAATTCATGTACTTTAAAAATGGACTTGCCCATCTACTTTGAAGACTAATAAAATTCATAAAACATGTGTTTTCGAGCTGAGAGTAAGAACATCGTTATATTTAACCCAGATTTGTAATAATATGAAATAGTTTTACGATTTAAATACCCAGTCATCATGCCTATTCTATTCTAACCTGCCGTCACTACAATGTCACAAAACAACACTCAGTGATGATCCCAAGATGATGATGATGATGAGTACAAGTATGATCCATTTATATTGATTCAAGATCAATTCATTCCAAACATTATTAAGCCAATGCTGCCAATTGGTGACGCCATCCGTTAAACGTTTCCATTTAAAATCAGACGTTAAATTCAGCCAATTGATATCATTGCCAGTTGTATGGACCCGACAATGAACCCGCTATCTTTGTACAAGTGGGTCAAGACTGTGAAATTAGGACGCAAGAGAAGAGATAACCTCTCAACTTGCGTTTGACGTATGGATGAAAAGTTGTTACATGTTGAGTATCGGGTTTATACACATACAAAACAGACGATTCCGTGCTCAAGCTCAAACTAAAAAAGAATAAAATAAAATAAATAAATATCCACTGACATTCACACAGCGCCATCTAGCCCCAAGTTAAGCGGGAAGCCTGTATTATGGTACTAAACAACGGATAAACATACTTACATACATTTTTTTTTGTAAATACATACATATTATTCATAGAAAACACCCAGAACATTACAAACAGACATGTTCATGCACACAAATGTTTGTACTGCCCGGGGATCGAACCCGGAACCCTTGGTGTCGCAGTTCACGTCTCAACCGCAACACCAAATGGGACGTATACTATATTAAAATACTTTACAGAAACTTTTTAATACGTCAATTATTATTATTATATTTTTTATGACTACCACCGGTCCACACCGCAAAGCTATGGAGGGATTAGGCCGTAACCTACCGAACGGGCCCTAGCTGGTGTTAATGCTGATTTTAACGACTTGCATAGTACCGCGTCGGTGGCTCAACGGTGTGGACTGTCGCCCTCCTACCGAAAGGGTTGAGGTTCAAATCCCGCCACGTAATGTGTTATCGAATTTTCGAAAAATATATACGTTATCCGACGCTCTTACGGTGAAGGAAAACATCGTGAGATTCAAAGGTTGTGCGTGAAGTCGTCCAACCCGCACTGGGCCCGCGTGGACGACGAAGGCCTAATCACCCTATACAGGTAGGCTCATGCCCCTCGGTGGGGACGTTTAATGACCTGATGATGATGACATAGCCAACCAAAATTGTAGCCAGGATAGCCTAACGTGCCCTACGAAGCATGAAATCATATTTCTTTACAATTACGTGTATCCTAACCGTACAATATCACATAAAATGAATGTCACTATTTAGTCTAAGATTCGAACCCACGACATCACGCAGTAATCCAGACTCAAAGCTCGGGCTTCTCTGAACACGGAGGCAATTATTAACAGATGTACCAGAAATTTATCAAATTTTTAGTAATAAGATGTACGAGTTCACTGGTTTTATATGTAAATATTGTGTAATAAAATCTAATATATACCAAATTAAGTCGAATATGCTTTAAAAGAGCCGCATAACGAGCCAAGTTGAATATTCAATGTCAACGATCGGAACTAAATCCCATAATAATATTATAATGTGAAATATCTCTGTCTGTCTGTCTTCTGTCTGTCTGTCTGTCTGTTTGTTACGCTTTCAAAGCCTAAACGGCTGAACGGATTNGATTAGTGTCACTCACTTTGCACACCCTACTCATAATCTCTGTGCACGCCACTGTCAGAAATGTAATGTTTATTGACGCATGTGGTGTTATGGTCGAGACGTCGACGACTACACTAGAAAGGTCGTATTTGAAAAAAACATGTTTGAGTCTGAGTTTGAGATCGATGGATCTGATGCAGCATGAAGGAGGCCTATGTTAAGCATAGCCCGGTGAAGCTGTAAAGGCCATCTGCGGCCAACGGCAGTAATCAGTTAAAAACAAGCCTATGTTTAGCAGGGTATGTTTTGTCCCTTAGCCACTTCTTACGGCACCTGCTTCAAAAATAGGGGTGGTGACAATAGGGATGATGACAATTTTTTTTTCTGTTATTATATCGATGGACCGCATAATAATAGAAACATTGGTTAAAAAATTACTCCGTTAACATTAAAACTCACAGAGATTTTCCAATTCTAAAAACACATTAATGGACTTTCCCAAAAACGCTTCATACAAATGGCTACCTAGTTATGACGTCACGTATCAGTAATTAGTACGCATAGTTTGTGAATTTTGTACTACAACTATATTAAATGTTGCGTTTACTAAAACGGTTTCATAGCAAACGTTGTTTTAAATTGTATGTGTTATCCTTTTGTTAATAAATTTTTGACAATTCATGTACTTTAAAAATGGACTTGCCCATCTGACTTTGAAGACTAATAAAATTCATAAAACATGTGTTTTCGAGCTGAGAGTAAGAACATCGTTATATTTAACCCAGATTTGTAATAATATGAAATAGTTCTTACGATTTAAATACCCAGTCATCATGCCTATTCTATTCTAACCTGCCGTCACTACAATGTCACAAAACAACACTCAGTGATGATCCCAAGATGATGATGATGATGAGTACAAGTATGATCCATTTATATTGATTCAAGATCAATTCATTCCAAACATTATTAAGCCAATGCTGCCCAATTGGTGACGCCATCCGTTAAACGTTTCCATTTAAAATCAGACGTTAAATTCAGCCAATTGATATCATTGCCAGTTGTGTGGACCCGACAATGAACCCGCTATCTTTGTACAAGTGGGTCAAGACAGTCAAATTAGGACGCGGCTCTGAAGAGATAACCTCTCAACTTGCGTTTGACGTATGGATGAAAAGTTGTTACATGTTGAGTATCGGGTTTATACACAAACATACAAAACAGACGATTCCGTGCTCAAGCTCAAACTAAAAAAGAATAAAATAAAATAAATAAATATCCACTGACATTCACACAGCGCCATCTAGCCCCAAGTTAAGCGGGAAGCCTGTATTATGGATACTAAACAACGGATAAACATACTTACATACATTTTTTTTTGTAAATACATACATATTATTCATAGAAAACACCCAGAACATTACAAACAGACATGTTCATGCACACAAATGTTTGTACTGCCCGGGGATCGAACCCGGAACCCTTGGTGTCGCAGTTCACGTCTCAACCGCAACACCAAATGGGACGTATACTATATTAAAATACTTTTACAGAAACTTTTTAATACGTCAATTATTATTATTATATTTTTTATGACTACCACCGGTCCACACCGCAAAGCTATGGAGGGATTAGGCCGTAACCTACCGAACGGGCCCTAGCTGGTGTTAATGCTGATTTTAACGACTTACATAGTACCGCGTCGGTGGCTCAACGGTGTGGACTGTCGCCCTCCTACCGGAAGGGTTGAGGTTCAAATCCCGCCACGTAATGTGTTATCGAATTTTCGAAAAATATAAAAAAAATATAGAAAATCGTGAAGGAAACATGCGCACGCCTGCGAAGAGATTGAAAGTTGTGCGTGAAGTCGTCCAACCCGCACTGGGCTCGCGTGGACGACTAAGGCCTAATCACCCTATACAGGTAGGCTCATGCCCCTCGTGGGGACATAGCCAACAAAATTGTAGCCAGGATGGCCTAACGTGCCCTACGAAGCATGAAATCATATTTCTTTACAATGACGTGTATCCTAACCGTACAATATCACATAAAATGAATGTCACTATTTAGTCTAAGATTCGAACCCACGACATCACGCAGTAATCCAGACTCAAAGCTCGGGCTTCTCTGAACACGGAGGCAATTATTAACAGATGTACCAGAAATTTATCAAATTTTTAGTAATAAGATGTACGAGTTCACTGGTTTTATATGTAAATATTGTGTAATAAAATCTAATATATACCAAATTAAGTCGAATATGCTTTAAAAGAGCCGCATACGCAGCCCGGAAGACACGTCGGCCTTGACACACACAATATTCAATGTCAACGATCGGAACTTAAATGTTCAATAAACCTAACCTCCACTTATAATTTCTGATACCCTCGTAGCACGAAGTGAACGGGACGGTCTGGAGACTCACCTAATGGTAAGTGATATGCCTGAGCATGACAGAGCAGCATTGAAGGTGACGACTAACAACTGAGTTATTATTCTTCATCAATGCCGCACTGCGCTCGTCACGCGAGACAACAATACTCCATTTTACGGGACGATATCCAGGTCCACAGTGGTACTGACCTAGACGACTCAGTTCCGAGACTACAACCTAGAATAGAGTCTAATAGCCTAGAGTCTTTAGTACGGATGGAATCGTTTTAATTTTTCGGTCATCCATCCTATTACCGACTTTTGCTAAAGTTTATTTTTTATGTTATAAGTGTACAGGACGGTCTGGACGCTCACCTGATGGTAAGTGATACGCCAGACCATGACGGAGCGGCATTAAAGACCAACAACTGATAGACAGTTATTATCCTCCATCAATGCCGCACTGCCGTCACCCGTGACAACAGATGTTAGGGCTCTTATACCCGGTAATTTCACTAGCTGTAGTGCCCTCATCCCGAAACACAAAAGTGCATAATACTCCTGTTTCACGGGATGATATCTGGCACTGCGGTGGTATCTACCTAGACGACTCAGTATCGAGTCTACCACCTAGTAGTTGCTTAACCTTCATCATTGACCAATCACAAACAATACTCACCAGCAATGAGAACCATTCCACCATGAGGTGCTCCAGTGTACAACGATCCTGCAGTATCTGACGCGACGTAAATTGCGCTCGCGCAGTCTGGGTCTTTCTCTTTCACTCGCGCTGCTAGCTCCGCGTTACTGCTTTCCTGCTCGCACCCGGATAGCGTGAGGCCCTGGGGAAATCATTGAAGGATTGATGAAGAATGGTTTTGCTCCTTTGACGTCACAGCTGGACCCCAATTCTGTTAATATGTTAATTTTAAAATGAACTAATCAAAATCAGCTCATTAAACCGATCGAAGGGCACGAGCCTACCCGTAAAGGGTGTGTTGTAGACCTTTAGTCGTCCACGCGGGCCCAGTGCGGATTGGCCAACTTTACACAACCCAATGTTTTCCTTCACCGTTGGAGCGTCGGAAACGTACATATAATTTTCGAAAATTCGAAAACACAATGGTACGTGGTGGGATTTGAACCTGAACATCCAGATCGGAAGGCAACAGTCCACACCAATGAGCCACCGAAGCTCATACAGGCACCGACGCTCATACCTAAAGTTGATCTAACCTTGATCAAATTCCATTAAGAATGAGCGATTAAAATGACATTGAATTACAATTGTTTTGCCATTGGAAACGCAACCGTTTGATATTCATTCTGCCAACATAAATACGACTTGTTAATAGCTAATAAATATATAAAGCTGAAGAGTTTGTTTGTTCGTTTGTTTGAACGCGCTAATCTCAGGAACTAGTGGTTAGATTTGAAAAAAAAATTCAGTGTAAGATAGCTTATCTATCGAGGAAGGCAATAGGCTATATATCATCATGCTAAGAGCAATAGAAGCGGAGCAGCAATGAAGAATGTTTCAAAAGCGGGGATTTTTTCATACTTGGAGCTTCCACTGCGTATGCTGCGTAAACGGTTAGTTTTGCAAAAGTCATGTATGAATATATTGTTCCCCTTTTAAAGGTCTACAAAAAAGTCCGCGATAATATGTCTATCTTTTAAGGTTAGCTCCCTACGACATACTTTTTGCTAAAAAAATTCTAAAATAATGCATCATTTGCGAAGGTGTTTTCATAAATATGATATTAATCCTTATCCAAATAATTACTTTATCACAAGTATTTCATTTTAAACAAAATTACCCTTTCCATCATTCAACTTAAATGAATATCTTATAAGATATCGCAGTTTTAACTGACCTATATAAACGAAGTAGCGGGTTAAAGAGAGCGTTAGCCAAAGTAACTATTCCACGCGGACGAAGTCGCACGCAAA
Source organism: Leucinodes orbonalis (assembly GCA_019425675.1). NCBI lineage: Eukaryota > Metazoa > Arthropoda > Insecta > Lepidoptera > Crambidae > Leucinodes > Leucinodes orbonalis. Next base: position 97,368 of record PQWD01009569.1, on the reverse strand, counting down.
AGCTAGTAGGTAATAAGCTAAGTTTCCAGCTGGTTTAGTTTCGTTTTGGCACCCAGATTAAGATAATAAGAGAACAAAAAAATAACAAGCTGACAATCACGAAGAAACTTCAACCAAGAAATGATTCGCATTATACATACATTATTTTTTGGACGTAAAATTATTCATTTAAATATCGACCTCCACGCGTCATTAAAGGAGTACAAAATCAAACGCACGAGCACACTATGTCATTATGACATGTAGCGACCGACGTCATTATGAATGAGAATTCTGCCCAACTGTCGCGATGGGCAGAATTTTACCGGTAACACATTGTTTATCTTAGCACCCAGACCAAAAATTTCGTACGTCGTAAGTCTAATCATGTTCACAAAACATATTTGGATTTAATGCATGGCCCTCCCCACTTTTTGAATTCTACCTATGAAACAAATATGGGCGTTTTCTATGTATAATTTGTATGTATTTACAAAAGAAATACGTATATAACGTATGTTATCAGTTGTTTAGTATCCATATTACAGGTTTAATGCTTGGTTTGTGGCTATATGGCGCTGTGTGACAAATAAAAGGAACTTACCAAACTATCCAAGGCCTTATCCACAGGAATTCCAGCCATTTCTTTCGCCACGTGCAGCATCTTGAGGATTCTGTCAGCACACTCATCGATGCCCAAGTTCCAATGGTTGGTGCCGGGTCCGCTGGCTGAGCTCAGGACTTTGCCGGACCCGTCGCAGATGACCAGGTTCGAATGGGTAGCTCCACTGGGGAGGGAAGTTATTATTAGAGATACTTTTTTTACTTCCTCCGTATGGAAACGAAAGTGTCCTTAGTTATTTCTTGTAAAGAAGGTCCTGTCTTTTTTAGGGTTCCGTAGCCAAATGGCAAAAAACGTAACCACTCCACGGGCGAGTCCGACTCGCGCTTGGCCAATTTTTTCATGTCATGTGTGTTATTGGTGTGGAATGTTGCCTTCAGATCTTAAGGGTGCTGGTTTGAATCCCGCGTTATCCGACGCGCTTACGGTAAAGGAAAATATCGTTAGGAAACCTGCGCACGCCTACGAAAAGATTTAAGGGTTGTGCTTGAAGTCGGCCAATTCGCACTAGAGCCGCGTGGACGACTAAGGCCTAATCACCCTTTACAGGTCGGCTCGTGCCCCTCGATGGGGACGTGTAATGAGCTGCTGATGGTGAGGCGTTTTTTTTATCTGACATTCTACACGAAAACATTTTGTTTAGTAACAATGCCTTTATTTAGTACTCCAAAACTGACTACTTACGTAATTGTTCGAAATTAATTAAAAACTGTCAAACAATCAGCAAAATCACCAGCATTGTTATCAGCTATTTGGTATCAATAAACAGATCATGAACTTGGCATTGCTTATCTTCCGTTATCAGTGATATTTAAGGCGCAATTGAATTGATAACAATAAATAGACGATTCAAATTGTTTACGTATCACTTTCTACTAAAAAATACATATCCCACCAAAAACATTTCATGTAAAATGTTACCAATTTGCTTAGTTATTTTGCGCTGAAAAAGATATCAGATCTCATGTAGAGCTAAGTTCCTAAATCTATACGGCCTAACTCTACCAATCAGTTATAAGAGTATGTACTTGGCTTAGCCGTTTCGCTGCCATCGTGGAAGCGATGATAATATTTAGTTTCTAACTGAAGTAAGTACAGAATCAAACGGTCTATGATTTTTACAGAAACTGTATGTTATTATTTAGCTGATTTTTTATTTGGTACGATATAGGTACATATTTTTTTTGGGCGACCAATTTTGTGCATTGGTTAAGTTGGCGGCTACTACACGAAGGGTCCCAGGTTCGAGTATACTGGTTACCGCAGGTCTAAAAACCCTTCCCCAAAGCACATTTCTTTTTTCTTTCCAGTTTTTAAGGATTGGCAGCACACTCTTTGCTACTCTTCGGAGTTAGGAGTGGTTTATATTAAGAGGCACCTATCATTTAAGATGTGGTGAACCCTCTGCGTACCTATGAAATAATAACAAAAATAACATATATCAATCCAATGCAGTATATAAGAGCCTATATATAAGATATACTGACATAAAAGAGTGTCGGTGGCTCAATGTTGTGGACTGCTGCCTTCAGAGAATTAATAATTATTATGTTTATGTAAGCCCTTCCTATCGGGAGGGCACAGGTTCATATACCGCCACGTACCAACGTCTTTTCGAATTTCAAAATAATATGTACATCATTCGATACTTTTACGGTGAAGGAAAGCATTGTGAAGACACACATTCAAAGGTTGTGCGTGAAGCCGACCAATCCGCACTGGGCCCGCGTGGACGACTAACGCCTATACAAGTTTAATGAGCTGATGATGATGAAAAAACATAATTAACCGGTGTAAAACTAAACATAATCGAAAATCAGATAACCTACTTCATTATACGACTCCTATCAAAGTCAAAGTCAAAGTCAAAAACTACAGTATTTTGTACCTTATTGAAAAACTTTATACAACTTCTTATAAAAGATTTACCTATTTTATGTAGTATATATCATTTAGCGAAATGCGGGTGTTCGGGAAATAACCTTTATCGATATCGATGAGAGGATCTAGACACTGTCAGAGATAATACAAGCACGTTTTCCCTAATATAACCTCATTTATTTAAATTGTTTATAACCATACTATGATGCCGCCCAGTCCAACTGAATCCTCCTACTAGCTTCCCACTCGAAATTATACCGGCAATATAACATCCTTGAAGACAAAAGTCTTTGAGCAATGCGTCCTACCCGTACTAACATACGCAGCTGAGACATGGACACTGACTGCGGGATTGGTTCAAAGTTCAAAGTCACTCAACGCGCCATGGAGCGAGCTATGCTCGGGGTCTCTCTTAGGGATAAGATCAGAAATTATTTAATCCGTAAGAGAACTAAAGTTACCGACATAGCCCGCCGAATCAGCAAGTTGAAATGGCAGTGGGCTGGTCACGTATGTCGCAGAACCGATGGCCGTTGGAGCAGACGAGTCTCGAGTGGAGACCGCGTCTCGGCAAGCGTAGCGTAGGACGCCCTCCGGCCCGATGGACCGACGACTTGCGAAAGGTCGCTGGTGGAGGCTGGATGGGAAAAGCGGAGGACCGGGATATCTGGCGCAAAATGGGAAGAACCTATGTCCAGCGGTGGACTGCGATAGGTTGAATAGATACTATGATGATGATAATGTTTGGGAAGGCTTGTCCTTGCTGCGGGACGTTATAGGATGATGGTGAATACGACTCCATTCTCACAACAATGACTACAGCAATACAAAAAGTGGTCAAGTGCGACTTGAAGAAAATAAATTTGTGCCCCGGTTACTTCTAAAATATGAGATAATTAAAATATACAACGACGTTTTGAACGATTTCTAGTCTGTAGTTTTATTTTTATACGTTATAAATAAATTTCAAATATTCGAGTCCCGTTCGGGGACGCCCTTAGGCTCGTTGTGTAAATTTTAAGGCTGAGAGCCATCTGCGCTCGCCACTTGCCCGGTGAAGCTGTAAAGGCCATCTGCGGCCAACAGCAGTAGTCAGTTCGAAAAAAAAAAAAAAAAAAGCCTAAATAAATAAACAATATTTTATTTTATAGTACGTGATGTTGTGAAAAATAAGTACGTTATCCGACGCTCTTACGGTGAAAGAAAACATCGTGAGGAAACCTACGCACGCCTGAGATTCAAAGGTTGTGCGTGAAGTCGTCCAACCAGCACTGGGCCCGCGTGGACGACTAAGGCCTATACACCCACGTACGGGTAGGCTCGTGCTCCTCGGTGGGGACGTTTAATGAGCTGATGACGATGTTATGGAGCCGTCCACGGGCGAGTCCGACCCGTAATTAGCCAATTTTTTCACCGTCCATAGGTCCGTCCTGGTAAAACAATAATTTTTATTAGGGAAGTTTCGCCCTACTACTACTACTATTCAACCTATCGCAGACCACTGCTGGACATAGGCCTCCCCAATTATTGAGGGGGTAAATGCCCGTAGTCACCACGCTGGGCAGGTGCATTGGTGACCGCAGTGTAAACCAGTACGCTAAGTAAGTTTCGCCCAATAGTAAGTAATCCCACGTTTAAACTCACTGTAGATACCTGCTTTCATTTTCTTAGTTATGAATACACATGTTAGTCAAAGGAACAGCACAACGTGTGTTGTTAGTCCGATTGTTTACTGAACACGTGGTTGATTCAATGACGTCACAACCCCGCCCTTATGTCACTTGTAGAATACTAACCAGTAAACAATATTTATGTAGTCAGTGGCGTGCACTCAGTATATGTTAGGGATGCCCGTTAAGATACGATATATCGGAATACCGATACAGCACTATACGATATATCGATATTTGATGCGATATTTTGACCATACGATACGCTTCGATATATCGCATTCTTATAAAAATATCGCATTAACGTATCGTATCAAACTATGTCGGTGATTAATTTGTATAATAGTTGTCGCAACTCCAGTTCCTTCTGAACGCCTGTTTTCTTTAGCTGGACACACACTTTCCAAAAGCCGTAATAGGTTAAATCCACAGCGCTTATCGAAATTATTATTTTTGCGTTGTTTAAGTGTTGATCAATGGCAATTGTGATTTTTTTTTATCGCATATATCTATTTTAAATATATAAATTATTTTTTTTTTTTAAATAAAATAATATAGTAAAACTACTAAAAGATAACCCTTCGCACGATATATACTCATTATATCGCATATTAATTGAAAGGCATGCGATACGGTTACGATACGATATATCGATAGAAAGGAAATCGATAATATCGCGTATCGATACAACCAAGTTCGTAACAGTTAAGATATATCGATACAATACAGTTACGATATATCGATACAATACACTTTTTTGGGCATCCCTAGTATATGTAAGTAAGCAGTGCATACCCTGTGCGTCCAGACGACCCGGAAAATCGCCAACATATTAAATGATTCCTAGGTATCCGCCCATTTTCCTCTTCAATCTTTCTTTACAGATTTGCAACCATGCTGTCATCAACAGCACTCAATTTGACAAAAATGTTATTCTTGTAATCACTTGTGACCTATACTCTAAGTTAGTCTTGTTAAGTATGTTATTTACATTGAATTCTGATTAAATTTAATTTGTAAAACTACTTCCATGTCAGCTGTGCTTGTCGTGGCATTTTGTGATAAAGTATCACTACTTGTTTGTATCGCTTACTAATGTATATTGTCAATGTAATGTAATAAGTGTATGTTTTTTATTGTTTTTGCGATTAGTGTCACTCACTTTGCATACCCTACTCATAATCTCTGTGCACGCCACTAGATTATGAGTAAGGTATGCAAAGTGAGGTAACTGCTTATTCGTATATTTCCCAAGCGTGTCGGTGGCTCAATGGTGTGGACTCCTTCCGATCTGGAGGAGGCAGGTTCAAATCCCGCCACGTAAGTCTTTTCGAATTTATATGTACGTTTATCCGACGCTCTTACAGTGAAGGAAAACGTAAGGAAACCGGCGCACGCCTACGAAGAAATTCAAAGGTGAAGTCGGCCAATCCGCCGTATAGGGTGTATAGTCTTTATGTATACGTATTTCTTCGTAGGCGCCCGCAGGTTTCCTCACTGTGAGAGCATCGAGTACGTAAATATAAATTCGAAAAGATTTACGTGGCGGGATTTGAAGACTGGTACATGGCGGGATTTGAACCTGCGCATTCTCTATCGGAAGGCAATAGTCCACACCCAAAAACCACCGACGCTCTATATACACATTAAATAACGACGTTAAATATTTGCATAAATTCATATATAATAATGAGACGTGTTTCTAATAATAATGTACGGAAAGTGACTTGAGTGTTTTGAATGTTAAACAGTTATTTTGTTATATGCTGGGGGAGTAACCTAATGTTTGATCACAGACATCCGAATATACAATTAGACTGGACAAGCCGCCAAGTTTATAGCAGTCCCAGTGTCGCAATTTCTTTTCGGTTCTTACCTGTGAAAAGTTATTATATTTCCTGGTAAATTTACTGATTAATTGCGATGATGGCATGTTACAATTACACAGGATGGCATTTTGGAAAAAAAAGGTAATTTTTACTAATATTCGTGCGTCTTGACTCGTCTCACAGAGCGTAAACTGGCAGCCAGTGTATGCTCGTTGAGCTTACATTTGTCGCACTTTTTAACGCGGCTCGCCCCATCTCTTGTATTGGGAAATCTGTGTGTTTGATTGTGAATCATAAATGTTAAACAACAGGTGAATGAACCAACGTATCTAAACCTTAGTTAAAAATTGTGAATATAATTTGCTTTTATAATTATTTTGATAACAAATAATATCATCATCATCAGCTCATTAAACGTCCCCACCGAGGGGCACGAGCCTACCCGTATAGGGTGATTAGGCCTTAGTCGTCCACGCGGGCCCAGTGCGGATTGGAGACTTCTAAACAACCTTCGAATCTCTTCGCAGCGCGTGCATGAAGGTTTCCTCACGATGTTTTCCTTCACCGTATGAGCGTCGGATACGTACATATATTTTCGAAATTCGAAAATACATTGGTACGTGTCGGGATTTGAACCACAGCCCTCCCGGTAGGAAGGCGACAGTCCACACCACTGAGCCACCGACGCTCTAAATACAACAAACAAATAATATGATCAAACAAACAAACAAATAATTGAAAACAAATGATATGATGCTCTAAACAAATAATATGATCCTGTACAAAACACTTTTTTTTTAACTACTGAGTTTCTTGCTGGATTCTTCTCAGTAGAAAACTACCGTCCGAACCAGTGGTAGCTTCATTTGACATTCATAAGTGTTCTGTAAGGACCTAAACTGAATAAACTATTCTCATTTTGAATTCTCATTTACATGAACCATAAACTAACTGTCGAATGGGCATAATTTTGCCGCACACACTTTGAGTGAAATTGTGCATTAAATTCGTTTATTTTTGATCTCAAATCTAACATTTTGGCTCGAAAAAATTATCTCAGTAGTATATCTGACACAAACACTTCATTCAAAGTTGGAATTATAAAAGTAAAAAGTTGGGCGCCAAGTTTAAAGATGCTAATTACTAAACAGCTTGCCCGACTCAGTTTTAGTGTGTTATCATCAGTGATAGCCTCGAGACGTGTCTTAAAAAATATATAACAACGCATTATTAGAGAAAGAACGTTATTTGACTGGAAATTGGTCTGGTATTACATTTCACAATTATAAGTGTTCTTTATACACCTGAATAGATTACGAATTTAAATATGCATAAGCTTCATTGAAAAATTCTAAATAATGATCTAATATAATATATATAAATAAATAAAACAGAAGAGAGAGTATTTATGATGTCACCCCCCTACTTTACCTAATGTAAATATTTAGTTATTTTAATTCTGACTGTTATCCCATTCCCCCTTTAACCAATTCTTTTGCCCCAAGCACTAACATAATATTATAATAATTTAATTAATTAATAATCTTAAACTAAAAAGAGTACGGACAATGAGTCTGTAGATGTAATTTTATTAATAAAAAAAAACCATAACATATTATAATATTTGGACTTTAATTGGTGCTTACTTTAAGTCTAAATTTAATAAATAGACTTTGACTTTGATGATGATGATAAGTGACCAAATGTGAAAGCCAGTGTTACTGTTCGATAGTCTGACTATGGGCTATCGACAGTACATCGATAGTTCGAAAAAAGCAACAGTATCGATCGGCCTATCGATACTTGGTGTAATTTACAAAGCCGATACTTATAGATGATTTTCGAGGTAAACTATCATCATCATCATCATCAGCTCATTAAAAGTCCCCGAGGGGCACGAACCTACCCGTTTAGGGCGATTAGGCCTTAGTCGTCCACGCGGGCCCAGTGCGGATTGGACGACTTCACACACAACCTTTGAATCTCTTCGCAGGCGTGCATGTAGGATTCCTCACGATGTTTTTCCTTCACCGTAAGAGCGTCGGATAACGTACATACATATGTTTTTCGAAAATTCGATAACACATTGCTACGTGGCGGATTTGAACCTCGGGCCTCACGGTACGAAGGCGACAGGTAAACTATCGATATTAAACTATTGATAGTTCGGCAACACGACAACAACACACTGGTGAAAGCAGATACGACGTACGTGCAATACCAAACGTGGGTTTCAATCAACGTGTTTAGTCGCTCGAACGCCTTTCATAAGTCGACGGAGCGACAGACAAAAGTGAACTTAAAAGCCAAGGTTGACCACAGTTGAATACTTCGAATTCCTAATACCATCAGACATGTTTTCTGCCTTAATAACAAGCTCAGAAGGTTCATATTGATTTGTTAAATGTTTCGCCGGCGTGGCGGCCGAGCCGACTTATTCGCGCTGTGCTATTGGATAATGCAGTGTTGTTGCTTCGCTTATCATTTGTACTCGTACATGAGTTTTATATTATATTATAAAACACATTGTTAAGAGTTTAGTATGAAACATTACAGCTATTTCGGACAGGGAGTTAAATGTAGTGATAGCACTGCATCGAACGAATACTACAGAGATAATTGACTAGGTGGTAGACTCGTTAGTATACAACCAACAAAAATATTCATAAAGAACTTTCGCCCCCATCCCCTAAAATGGATCAAGGGTTCCAAGTTAAATCCCCGGGCAGTAAGTCTGTTTGTATTAGACTGGGTGTTTTCTATGTATATATTTACTTTGTGGTAGACTTGATACTGAGTCGTCTAGGTAGGTACTACCACAGTGCCAGATATCGTCCCGAGAAACAGGTGTGTTATGCACTTTTATGTTTCGGGATGAGGGCACTGTAGCTAGTGATATTACCGGGTATAAGAGAACTAACATCTGTTGTTTGGGGTGACGGGAGCAGTGTGGCATTGATGGAGAATAATAACTGTCTATTAGTTATTGGTCTCCTTCAATGTCGCTCTATCATGGTTAGGCTTATCACTTACGTAAGTGTAAGTGAGCATCTTGACCGTCCTGTACATTTATATTAAAAAATAATAATAATATCCAAAGCTGGCGTGCACTACCGGCGTTTCAATAGAGGGTACTGGTAAAGCTCTAAGTACTTTATGGGCTCCTAGTACACAGCTTTCGCAAAACCAAAGTTAAAGCCGGGGATACTTCGGCTTAACGGTTGGGCTTGACAGACTTTTATGTAAAATATGTTACATAATCCGTGAGACTATTCCATTTATACTAAAACTCTATACTAAAAATAGTGATCGTGAAACTGTTTTTACGGAAACGGGTAAACCTATTATCTAAATCATTTTAACATGTGCACTGTTCTCTTGTTTGCCTGTTAAATAAAACTGCATATGTTTCAGACATATCAATTTGATAAATGTACGTTTTGTAAAAACACGTACGTATAGCAGGCACATGTCAAGATAACGCTATCCAGTATAAGTTGAGTTATTGTTCGTATCAAAGGAGAAGGCGTCGACAGGTCAGCATATTATTGTTATGCTGTAACCAAACAATAATGGAGTAGTTTATCAGGAAGTGTCAATGTTTGTAAATACTTTAGCATGTTTGATTATTCATATATTAAAAGACCTCAGTAAAGCGCGTGGCGCTTCTTATGATGGTCGTTCCAAGATCGTATTTTCCTGGGACTTCGATGCGGTGACCTTAGATAAAATTAATGTAGCAAAGTCACTCAGGAATCATATATGTAAAATATAGCAATGCTTAAAAGCATCTTAGAGCCATGCGTCTTGCCAAAAATACAACAGGATCACGAGTTTAAATCACCCAACGGGCCAGTGTTGCTATCATAGCCCATTTTAGTATAGGTACCTTTATTTATTATTTATTTATTACATACTTTATTGCACTTTAAAAACGAAATACAGAGAAAAGAAAATTAAATCTTAATAAGTACAATGGGCGGCCTTATCGCGCAAGGCGATTTCTTCCAGGCAACCTTAGGATGGAAAAAGAAGAAAAAAAAAAAAAAAAAAAACTTTTTAACTATTTTGCCCGAAATGGGCACTTTTTCACTGTCTTGAAATTATTACCTAATTATGAAGTTTTCATCATGGTAACAACTACTTATTTGCTATTTCATCTGCAACGAAGCCGTTTTTTTAAGACGATCTACGATTATTTCAGCATGTTTTGTACATTAAATCTTTCGTTGGTAATTGAAGCTACATCTAGCCCTTTTTATCTAACGGCCATCGGTTGTGCTACGTGACCGGCCAATGGGCCGAACAGTAGCAGAACCGATGGCCGTTGGAGAAGACTTGTTCTGGAGTGATGATCACGCCTTGGCAAACAGTACAACACAGGCGTGGTCTCACTGCCAATGGTCGCTGGTGGAAGCTAGATGAGAAAAGCTGAGGAACGGGATATTTGGCGCAAAATGGGCGACACCTAAGCTATTATGTCAAGCAGTAGACTGTAAGACATTAAAGAGAAATAGTTTATACTTGATCCACCCTGCAATGTCCTGAACAACCTGGGACAAATCGCACTAAGTGACTTCCAATTTTTTGTTTTCTCCATGGGCTTTGAACCTGCGACCGCCGACAATCGGTTTAAGTTTCAACACAGTTAATTTTCCCAAGACTTCGATTCCGTATTGCATGAAATACTAATAATTAACGACTAAAATTGTCTTCATTTTTTTATTGGAGGTATTTAGTTTTCCTTTAGGATAAGACCAATTTTTGCGGTCGTTAACGTCTACTGTTCCTAACATCTGTTTAAAGTTATACACGCTAAAGAAGAAAATTATAGAAAAACACAGAGCTACATTAAGCTACAAAGGCCGTAATGTAATAATCGGTATGTATGTAAGTACCTTGTTTGTAACTAAATATTCATAAAATAATTTTATTGAAAGTAATAATGGTACCTACCTTTACGTATAACTATTGGTATACTAGCTAGGTACGTTGTCAAAACCTATTTGGCTAGTAGATACGTTTTGCATAAATTTACTTCAATTTACATTTTACATTTAAGAATTCTCACACACCAAACACTCGACATTGACATTTAACAAAAGTAAGAAAACAAACTCTTAACTTAGTATTTCTATTTTGACTTCCTAAAGTATTCATTAAAATCGGCAAAAATAGATACTATAATATCAAGTACGGCAGTGGGTTATTATAACAAATAATTAATGCACTTGCGAAACGACTAGGAATTTTTTTCAAGGCAGTCTTACTACTTTCAAATTGTGTATTGTACGAAATTTCTATGTGCACAGTACAATAAATCAATTTCACTTACCCTTCTACGCCCCCGAAATATTTAACATCCGTCATAATTCCAATATGCACAAAACGGGTGGGTGTATGTTAACTTTTAACGTTTTGTTTATATTATAATAAATATTCCGGTTGGGATTAAAACTAACAAAATATACATGAACCAAGAACACGCTACCAGACAGACTGAATCTGTGAATGAATGACTGATTGATTTGTTGCTCGAATGGAATGGCAGCAAGATGAATGAACATTGGAATGAACGGAGAGAAAGTTGTACCGTCTGCTAGTGTTGGGCACATTACAACGTCGCCGTTACTTATTCATTTTACAATAACGTTGTCTTTACAAAACTATTCGCTGGTATCCTTCTTGCAATCACAGGGTTATGTTTAGTGTGGACTGAAAAGACTGACTATAGGCAGTTTCAATATTTTCTTCTCTTACCATTCGTGTGCTATCTGTACCAAAGTTATTTAACGAACATTCTGTGGAAGGGCATGATACGCTAAAAAATAAAAACACACTAGGTAACATCTCATATATTTATACATAATATTTTATATCGTTCACGCATAAACATACAACACCCGACTAACGAATATTATTAAACATCGAATACACAATCAAATAAGTTTGAGAAACGTTGAGGTCTTTATTACTTGACTTATTTAAGGGGTACCTGTTTAAATAGACATTAGCTAATGACTTTGAATCGTTTTATTTCATTAATAAAACTACTATATAAAACTACTATAAATTCAATTGTTTACACGAAATACTTTCTATTATTTTATTTAAGGCGCCCTAACGTAGGGACATTCCAATGAATAATTTTCTTTTGTATTCTTAAAGATTTTCCTTTGAAGGTAAAAAAAAACTCAAAAACATATATGTAAATAATTTCACTCATAAGTCACTAGATAATTTCTAATTAAAGTCATCATCCCATGTCTTAATATTTTTTCAGATTAATACCAATTTATATATACATACATTACACATAACTTACACAAAAGAGGCACTGTCAACCACCTTCGCTTCCTCTTCTTTTTTTTTAATACATACATAAACTCCTAACTCAAAACAACTGTTTTAAATGGTGTTCAGAAATCTCAATCAATTCAGAGCAACTCGTCAGTGAATAAAATAACGCCCCTAAATTATCATCATCATCAGCTCATTAAACGACCCCACCGAGGGGCACGTCCAATCCGCACTGGGCCCGCGTGGCGAGTCGTCCACGCGGGCCCAGTGCGGATTGGACGACTTCACACACAACCTTCGAATCTCTTCGCAGGCGTGCATGAAGGTTTCCTCACGATGTTTACCTTCACCGTAAGAGCGTCGGATAACGTACATATATTTTTCGAAAATTTGAAAATACATTGGTACGTGTCGGGATTTGAACCTCAGCCCTCCCGGTAGGAAGGCGACAGTCCACACCACTGAGCCACCGACGCCCTAAATTATATGAGAATAGAATTAGTTCATAGTTTCATTTATTCTTTAGTTCATATGTTCATTAGTTCACTTTTCCCGATTCGTTAAATTCCGTTCAATACAGTAGGAGACATGCATTTTTGTAACGCATCACGGACTATCAAAAATTGTATTCATGTATCTAAGGAAAAAATATAAGTAAAACCATAATAAATTCAAAATTGATATTGTGAAATGGAGTGAATTGAATGATTAATTCACTTATATTATAAAATAATTTAACTAACCCCAGATTACAATATAATTCCTTTTTTTTTAGGTATTAGAAAAGAATAACATCTAAATGTACTTTATAAAATACAGGAGTTATGCAATAGTACAAAAATGTTATTTAGTAAGAACACACTGCTTTTTTGGTTATCAGCAATTATTTTTTAGACAATATTCAGGTTATTGGTATAGGCAAGGAATTAATAGATTAGGTATTTTTTTATTATATTACCAAGGATTTGATCAAAAACATCACATACGATGTCTCATGTATTGAAATGATCAATGAAATGAAATAAAATGAAATGAAAAATGAAATGTACATATATTTATTAAATTTGGGTCCATAAAGAACACTTATGAATGTCAAATTTGATTCTACCACTGGTTCGGACTGTCGAAATATTAAGTATTAGTATATATATATATATATATATATATATATATATATATATATATATATATATATATATAAGTTATCAGTTGGACGTCTTATCTTTTTATCAAGCAGAATATAAATATATATTTTATTAAGTATAATTCTTCCGATTTCATCTTCAGCACTATTGCTTGCATTGCACTGCTACATGTAGACTTTTCCCAAAAACTGTACTTCCATTAGTCTGAGGTTTTTTGTACTTTATGATTCTTTGCGACCCTTTAAATGCATTACCTATAGTTATTTTTACGTCTACATATTTAGCGCTTCATGAACCATAAACTAACCAGATAAGCTTAAATCTTGCAGTTGACTATGTGACATCATTGTGTTCTATGCAATAATTGGATTTATGTCTCACTTTTCAAAAAACTTAAAGTTGTTTCATTGGAAAATAAAATAACAATGTACACTCGCCTATTTCCTTGCCCTAATAATGTTAATAAGCTATATCATGATGAAAGGCAAGAATTTGACATCATGTTGCCTTTTATGGAATCTAGCTTAATCTACACATAGAATACATGTATAAGAGATAGGATTATAGCAAGGAGTGATACAGGTAAAACAAAAAATGTAAGAAAAGCTAAATCAATTAATAAGGCTCGAACGTAGTTAGAACAATTTTAAATGTGTAGACTAATATTTAAAAATGTATTTAAATTTCATTATTTATAGTTCCTCCTTATTTTATTAACATTTAGCTATCTAGTATACATTTTAAGTGGGTACATAATTTGAATTTGACAGTCTTTTCAATAAATAATTCACTTTATATAATTAAACACTAAAAGTCTCATAGATTCATTCGGTAAGCTGAACTGTACGTACTTCTAAACTAATCTATTTTTTTTCTACAGAGGATGTATAAAAATACATCCCTTATACAGATTTTCAATATTTTCGTGTTCCTGAATTGCTGAGCTGGTGACATAAGGATTTTCATTTACGGTATCCAGTAATATTACTTTCTATCTCACTCTTCACCCCGAATATTTATACCCATCGCATTACTCTTTAATGTTTAAAAAAACCTGCATAATGAATGTGTTGTCCATTGGTGTTATGATTAAATTAATGAGAGAATTAATATCATTATCGTATTAAAAAAATACATATATACGGCTAATAAATGAACAATTATATTTACCTATGAAATATTTATAATAAAAGAACAAAGTCTAAAGTTAAGTGACTAGATATTTTCTATACATAATTAATTATTCTAATTATGCGGTATATATCTGTATATATAAATATCTGTACACAATCCGATTTTTATACATAATATTAACAAACAATAATTTACACATTGTTAGCAAAACAAATTATTATATCTACAACGTTTTACAAGCAGTTTGTAAAATGTTTTACATCTTAAACACCGTTAATGTTGATTAGTTATATATTTCAAATACACTTCACTATTGACGTTAAACGTTATTCGTTATCCGTAACGTCCGTTGCAACATGCCGCGTGAACTGTTCGCTAGACGCATGCGACGGTTGACTGGAATTGAGGATGTTGCCGTCGCATGGTTAGACGTCACCTGGTAACAAAAGATTAATAATAATTTGACATTGAACCCATTTCATTTGAGATGACAACTCATTCAAGATGGTGGGTGTTCTTTCTTGGCGGGAAAGGGAAGTGTTATGTCGTCAAGTGTTTTTGTCGTGTAATAAGACTAACAAGTACTAAGCTCACAAATCACTTCTTTCTTCAGGTGTAAAAGTGTGCTTTGCGGTTGTATTCTTACTCGTATACTTTGCAGTATGCGTGCCCACCTCTCACTAAGGGAAGTGTGCGAGTGCTTTGGTCATTCTCGTCGAGCGAGTGAAAGTGTGCTTTGCGTTTGCATTTTTGCTCATATTGATTGATAAGCTAAGATTGATATTGCCCAGTTTTTCACTAGCATTCCCTCGATAAAAAGACAAATGACAAAATCGCTCTTTGAGGCTATTGAACCTTGGTGATATTAAATATATGAATTTTGGTACCTAGTGTAGTTATATAAAGCAATTTTGATTTTTTAAAATTAATTTTGGTTAAATACATATTTGATGTAAAGTTGTGGTTACCTCAATATGACTTTTGTAAACTGATGACTTTTATAATAAGTATTGTATTCTTATCATATTTTATCCTTAACGACCTAGGAAAGCTATTTATTGTAAGTTTGTTAGTGCTCTGTTTTTCTTTTTTCTAAATATTTTTATAGCATATTATATATTTAAAGAAGTCCCGAAATCACGCTGTGTACACCGTCTCTGGGCCACAGTCCTGTCCAGTGAACTGTTTTATTTTAATGTGTTTCATATAAAGACTTTTTTTTTTTTCGAACTGACTACTGCTGTTGGCCGCAGATGGCCTTTACAGCTTCACCGGCAAGACATATAAAGACTGTATCCTGTTGTGTGTACCATAAATAAATAAATACTTTAACAGTGCCTTTTGAAACTGTAAATCTTCCAAAAATAGATAAATATACTTGGCAGTATGCGTGCTCACCTCTCACTAGCGGTAGTGTGCGAGTGCTTATGGTCGTTGTCGTCGAGCGAGTGCGAGTGCGTGGGCTTCACGTGCCGCCGCGAGCCGTCGCTCTCCCGCCGCCCGCCGCCGCCGCCGCAGAAGCATTTGCATATTATACGCTTGAACGCGAACCTGGAATCATAAACATATGATTTGGTGTTTAAAACCACTAATCGTTGATGTACTTTAAGTTCGCTCAGCCCCTGATCGTGTAACCGGCATGAGTAGTCGGTTCGAACAGGTTCGAACACTTCGATTCCCGCGAGGAAATCACATAGGGATAGTCACCACCCGATTGTCCGGAAAGAAAGATAAAAGTATCCTGCGATAGTAGCCGGTATCGGCGACTTTAGACGGGCCTTCTAAAGCACTCGAGATAGTATTTTTCGGTCATCCATCTGATTAACGACCATTACGATAGTTGCTTGACTTGTGTAAAAGAGAACGCTTTCTATTCGCGTAACCGGCGTGTGTCAGGCCACTTTTCTCCCCAAATATATGCTAGGTTACCTAGCCTTCCCCGCAACGCCTTAAACCGACGTTTGAGTCCCACTCTGGGAGGCTCGTTGTGTAAATTAAGGCTGAGAGCCATCGCCACTTTTACGGTGAAGCTGTTACGACCATCTTCGGCCAACAGCAGTAATGACAGAAAAAAGACGTATTTTCTGATAATCTCTGTTCAATCTAAGCAGTTCACTGCTGAATACTAGGTCTACTCTAATGATGTTCTGTACTTTTTACATCATCGATCTCTCCATATATCCTGGTCTATCTCTTATGGTCAATAACACTGGCGTACACTCCATATATGCAAGCAAGTGCGTACCCTGTGCGTCCAGACAATCCGGAAAATCGCCGACATATTAAATGATTCCCACTTACTCGCCCATTTTCCTCTACAGATTTGAAACCATAGGCGATTTGCTATCATCAACAGCATTCTAAATTATTTTTTGTTTTTGCGATTAGTGTCACTCACTTTGCATAACCTGCTCATAATCTCTGTGCACGCCACTGGTCAAGAATAACTCACCTAAAATCTTTAGAGAACAGCGCGTATATAAGCGGGTTGATGGCCGAGTTGCAGTACCCAAGCCAGAATAGAACTGAGAAGACAATTGGAGTGACGCACTCGCCGCAAAAGGCCCGCACCACGTACACGCTGAAGAACGGCAGCCAGCAGAACACGAAGCCGCCCACGATGATGCCGAGAGTCTTGGCTGCTTTTGTCTCCATCCGGAAGCGTTTCACCTGAAAGTTGAGGAAATTTCGTCTCTTTAACAAGGCACGAAATAATTTACAATCATCCTATCATCATCAGCTCATAAGCATCATCAGCAATTATCTTTATTTATTACAAACAAGTATATTACACAATGGTGTCAATAAATACCTGTGCTTTAATATTCCTCTTCCCCATCCTCCTCGTTGCTCGCGGTTTGTCATCATAATCATCATACAACGGTCCAGGGGCGAGATGATGGGGTGGCCGGACTCTCAACCGACTTTCGGTTAGTTCCCGACCATCCCTCTCGTAGTGGACCGCGTACAAGCTCGGGCTGGGCGATCGGCTTGGTGACCTGGAGTTTTCCAACCCTGGACATATCTGTTCCGAGGATGGATACGACACGGAGATTTTGACTTTCTCGTGAGCTCTGCGCGCGCTGGAGTGTCTGTAAGTCGAAATAAATACAGCATCAGACAGAGGTCTCTTATACCCGGTAGTTTCACTAGCTATAGTATTTACATTTACCCCGCTACGCAGAAGTGCACAAAACACTTTTATTTCTCGGGATTAGGATATGTGGCACTGCAGTGGTGCCGCAGTGCTATTTGTACCATTTGACAGTATCATTGATTGTACAAAGGGCACTTATTAATCCCATTTATCTCATCAATGGTACATATAGCACTGATGTATCCCAATTGTACCATAAATGGAGCTAATTTATCTTCCAGACCACCATAGAAAGGGATAGAGCTATATAAAATAAATAGCGGCATCCCTTTCTAACTCCATTTAAGTAAAGATCAATGCTTGAGTCTCGTTCTAGAATATGGGCCTCAATGTTTCGGAACATAAAATCTATGAAGGTTCAAGTATCTACCTAGACTCAGTATAAATAAATATAAATATATACTGACATTCACACAACGCCATCTAGCCCAAAGTTAAGCGTGAAGCCTGTATTATGGGTACTAAACAACGGATAAACATACTTATTTTTTTGTAAATACATATATATTATATATAGAAAACACCCGGACATTACAAACAGACATGTTCATGCACACAAATGTTTGTACTGCCCGGGGATCGAACCCGGAACCCTTGGTGTCGCAGCCGATCTCTCAACCGCAACACCAAATGGGTCGTCAAATAAAGTGTACTATACTCTATTTACCTTCGCAATCTTTCCGGAGAAGCACTAAGGGATGTGCTGGTGGAGTGATTAGAAGCAGTGGAGAGCGGAGACCCGTGAGGTCTTGCTGATCCTCTGCCCCTGTGTATCCTCAGGGTCAGGCGGTTGTCGTCGAAGCGGCTGCCCAGGCCTTTACCTGGAATTGGTCCATCAGTTAAAGTGGAGAATCGATATGTAATGATGGGACTCCGGGAGTAATGAAGGAGTCTTAACTTGTTGTAGTCTGGTTTAATAATGTCTCGTAAATTACATTAATCAAAGCTTATATACTAACACTAATATTACGTATGTGTGGAGAGGTGTGTCACACACTACAGATATGTATTCAACAAGGGGGCTACTGTATATGTCCGTGATTTTCTTTAGAGATGTAGTATGTAAAAATACTGTTTGCCTATGTACTTTTTGTAAATGTTTACCTAGTAATAAATAACCACTGTTAACATAGCGCCATCTAGTCCCAAGTCAAGCGTGAAGCTTGTATTACCGTACCGAATTTCAAAATATTATTTTACGTTTATCCGACGCTCGTACTGTGAAGGAAAATCACCGTGAGGAAACCTGCGCACGCCCACTAAAAAATTCAATAGTAGTGCGTGAATTCGATCAATCCGCACTGGGCCCGCGTGGACGACTAACCTACATCCTATACGGGTGGCTCCCTATAAGGCTCGTGGCCCCCTGTGGGGACGTTTAATGAGCTGATGACGATATCTTACCTTTTGTAGTTCTAAAGCCTTGATTAATAGCCTTAGTAGTTCTGACGGCCGCTTTGTATATCCTCCAATAGAAGAACAGCATCACGAACATCGGAATGTAGAAGGAGCCAAGGGCCGAGTATACCACATAACCGGCGTCGTTGGTCAACTCGCAGGTCCAAGGGCACGGAGGGTTGGGCGCCCACCCGTCCTTTTCTGCTTCGTCGGGCTGGAAGCAAAGAGATCGTAAGAATATAACCAGACATTCATTTTGGACCACTTCCTAGTGCTTAATTAATTAACCTGTAATATGATCATTGAACAACGGATCAAAATACATACGTCTTATTGCAGGGCCCTATGCTCTAATATTTACTCATTACTGTAAAGAAAGGATATAATTACGCTCATTAACTATATCTTAGAAGAAGTAAAACACCTACCTATACCTATATTATATTTGACGACTCATGTGCAGACTTTATTGCTTCTGTGGTGAGCAATAATTAAAAAGTAAGCTGTTACCAAGGGCTCATCAGCTCATTAAACGTCCCCACCGAGGGGCACGAGTCTGCCCATAAAGTGTGTTTAGGCCTATGACGTCCACGCGGGCCCACTGCGGATCGGTCGACTTCACACACAACTTTTGATTTTTTTCGCAGGCGTGCGCAGGTTTCCTCACGATGTTTTCCTTCACCGAAAGAGCGTCGGATAACGTACATATATTTTTCCTTCGCCGTTTTAGCGAAAGAGTAATTGTGTGCGTAGAGACCGAGCTACCAGGCGTTAATGACCACAAAGGAGCTATTATTATACCTTCTTGTCCTTCCAGCCGACCAGCGGCGGGAAACAAATCCCGGATTTAATCACCATGTCTTACCCAATCATCAGCCTATAACAGCCCACTTAAAGCACAAGCTTTTCCGCACGAAAATTACCCTATCTATAGCGTAAGAATTAGCAAGCGCGCTACGAATAAAATACCAGAGTACCAGGCGATAATGAATATAAAGGAGATAACCTTCTTGTCCTTCCAGCCGACCAGCGGCGGGAAACAAATGACGAACGAGAGCACCCATAGCGCGCCGATCAGTGCCTTCGCCCGCCTCCGGCTCATGATGCTCGGGTAGCTGACTGGGCGCGTCACGGCTAATCGGTCCNAATGACGAACGAGAGCACCCATAGCGCGCCGATCAGTGCCTTCGCCCGCCTCCGGCTCATGATGCTCGGGTAGCTGACTGGGCGCGTCACGGCTACATAACGGTCCAGCGATATGGCGCACAGGTTCAGGATGGATGCTGTGCACATCCACACGTCGACTGCCAGCCATACTGAGCACCATACGTCGCCGAAGATCCATATCTGGAATTATCATAAGAAAGTCAGTGCTGCAGTGGGTCAAACTACTGCAGCGTTTGCTGAGGCTTGTACCTGATTTGCCACTGGGTTTTGTTTTATTTCAATTTGTATGTTTTTCCTATTTATATTTTATTACTTGTGTTCCTTGTGGCCAATAAATGTTTTTTCTTCTCATTCTTTCTTTCAAAATTAGGTTAGTACAGCAATTTGAAGTGGCAATGGTCCAGTGGACCAGTGGCTGGTCTGGTCACGTACCATCGCAGTGCCAGATTTTGGCACGTGAAATAGAAGCACTTCTGTGTTTCGGGATATGGACACTGAAAGCTAGTGAAATTACCGGATGTAAGAGATCTAACATTTCGAGTGACGGGCGCAGTGTAGTGTTGACGGATAATAAGGTTATTAGTTTCCTACAACACTGCATCTCCTACGGTCAGATTTATCACTTACCACCAGGTGAGCGTACTGATCGACCCGTCTACTTGATGTAATAAAAAACGTATGTGGCAGGATCTATGGCGATTGGCAAGTGTTGCGTAGGATGCTAGGATGTTTTGCGACGAACACTTGCATATGCTTGATAAAAATATTAGATATTTGAGGGAGTACCCGTAGATTGAATAGGAGATAGAGATGAATGATGATGCACCAGCCCTTTGTTTAAGAAAAATATGATAAGAAAACTTATCATTTCATTGTAATTTTAAGGGAGAAGGCAATTCCCTGTATTGAAACTGTTATGAGAGTCTTGTTCTTATTTAAAGAACTTCATATAAACACCGAAAAGAAATTACATCACATAAATTCTAACAATTATTCCTTCAATTGCCCGACCCAAACAAAAGTACTTTGGCCCCAAACTGTCTGTGTTGTTTGACAAAGTTTGATTCACTTAAACAAGTTATATCTCACCTTAAATATAAATGTGGAAAGTGGCTAACTTGAATACACAGTACGTGACGGACTGGCAGGGTTCACGATAAATGAATTAAGCTCTAAGAAGTTTAAATAAGACTGTTTACTCGTATAGACAAGTGACACTATTTACTAATGGTACACAGCTGACATTGGCTATCGAATAGTAAAGACAATTAACTTTTTTAAATTCATGTTAGGCTTCTTGGCTGGCAAGGAAAGATTAGGCCGTAGTCCACCAAGCGGATAAGCGGACCTAAGGCTCACCAAGACGAGGGCAAAAGGCCTGAGTGAGGCCCTATGACAGTATTTTAAATGCAGATAGCTAGTAATTTAACAAAAATACATAATCAAACACTTTGGTATCATTGTTCACATTAATTTAACGTAAAATGAATACGTAACTTTTGGGGCGACAAATAAAACATTTTGTTTCTTCGAACGTGATACATAGAATAAAACTAAAATTAAAATATATGAGATTTTTTTATTACATTAATACATGCTCTATTTCTATCCTCCCGCTTAGCATTCATTGATTGTTTAATGCTAAGAATGATTGACATGTGAGCGTTTAAGTATAATACATGATAATGTGTTTGCGTGCGAAAACAGTATTTCGTATCCTTAATTTTTTAGTTAATTATTGAAAAACAGTATAAGTTGAAAACAGTAGAGTTGGCAACCCTAGTTGTACGAGTAAGTGTTGTAACGACTACCATTCTGTTCGTATTCTAGAACGAGACTCAAGCATTGATCTTTACTAAATAGAGTTAGAAAGGGATGCCGCTATTATATCCCGCTGAGTTCCGCCATCGTACATCTCGGTGGAACTTCAAATTTCATCCTCACCACCTGGATGATTGGAGGTCTTCCACAGTTCGATTCTGTTGTCATTTTCTGCCACGTTCGACAAAACTGTGGAATGAACTTCCACTGGATACATTTCCTTCAAAAAAGAGCGTACTCTCTTTTAAAGGGCCGGCAACGTATTTCTAGGACCTGAGGTCTTGCAAATGTTTATGGGCGGCGGTGTCACATACCATCAGGTGAACCGTATGCTCGTTTGCCTCCTGTTCAGTAAAGAAAACGTCGAGTCCGGGCATATTATACCGGCCCTGGACCTAAGAAGTTATCCACTAACTTTCTCGCTGTCTCCAGCCCATTGCAGGGCACAGGCCTTCCCACGGGTAGATTCCTATGGGTAGAATGGTCTTTAGCCCACTTTGCAAGCAAACGGATTACGGGGTTTTACCGGGACCGCAACGGTTTTGCGTCCCCTGCGAAGCAAGGAGTCATCTTTCTATTCCAATCCCCTAAAAAAACTGGACAAAATGGCACATAGTGTTTTTAACTACTGGTTTCCTCACGGGATTGGAAGTATTGGAACCCACAACGTCCAAACCAGCAGTAATCTAAATAAGTTAAATAAGGTTTTTAAACATAATTTATATACGATATTGAACTTATGTATTTGACAAATTAAGCGAGTTAGATCAGTTAGCAAATGCGCAGTATACCTTGAAATAGGACAAGACCCTTACAAAGGCAAAGTGCCCTTTCAGTATAGGAAAAGAGCAAATCGAATCAAAGGGACAGTCCGGACTTCTGTTTGTTGATCCGATGAAGCGTACTAATTCATATGGACATAAAATCTACTTTTATATTTGGTAAAAAGGGCGGGACCAAAAAAATGAACAATGACCAACAAAAAGGAAAAGAAGGGAACTGAAGGGACAAAATATATATGGAAGAAAACTATTCCTAATAACATATGAAATAAGAACATGACGTAATTTTTGCGATTTCGCCTACTGAAAGACACATCGTTTGCCAAAGGACTGCATCATATTCATACTAGCTGAGGAGCCTTACCGCTTTCTCTTAAATAGTATTACTATATTTACTATAATGATAAGTCAGCATGTTTAATAAAGTCTTGCTTCACATTCTAGTAGAAATAAGCCTTATAAAAGTGAAATCAATGTCACCTCATCGACCCCCACTATGTTAAGTAATGCAGTAAACGCCTACATAAAGTCAAACAGCTATATTTCCATTCCGTGCAACATTGCTATTATATTTTGTAGGCGCAATCGAACTGACTGCCGGCTTATATTTTAGTACCGAATAACATGGCATTATACATTAACATATTAAACGCTGGATTTCGTAACATGCATATGATAAAACCTTGGAACTTGCTAACTTCCCAAGATATCGGATTATTAAGCACATTAAGTCCTTAATATAAGTAGCTTTACAGCATGTATTAGTATGATTTATCAACTAATTTTAATTGGTTCGCGTAAACTCGTATTACAACGTTCACTTGGACGATAACTTGAGATTTATAGTCGCAATTACGATGCGCTGATAACCGACGTTACGTAATAGGGCTGTCAAGTGAAACCATTACTTTTAATTTTCAAGACGTTCTACCCTAATTACTATACATATATAAATAGCATATATTTTAATTGCTCAATTTTCAGAATGGTTTAATTAAAGCTCAAGTTGAGTTTCTTTTATTTGGTTCAGTTAATAACTTGAAAAGACTACTTCAAATCAGATTAATGAAAATCAGAGAAATCTTAGTCTCAAAGTTTTGTAAGCTCTATATGGTATTTACGTGGTACTTATACGTTAATAACTATAAATAAGAAGTAAATACAATAACAGATAATAATTAGTTTATACTTTTAGAGCATTGTTTTTTATTTATGCAGCGCTCTGTAGCCCAAATTTAAGCAAGGAGCGTCTTATACTATGGTTGTTAAAAATAGATACACTATAATTATACAAAAAAAATTATACATTAGAATTACTACAAATACTTTTAAGAGGTAAGTTCTTATTTATAAATACACAAATTTCTTACAAAGAAACACACTTCAACTAAAATAGACATGTTCACAAACATATTGTGTACAGCATTGGAATCGAACCCGTAACACCAAATACTTTTAAGAGGTAAGTTCTTATTTATAAATACACAAATTTCTTACAAAGAAACACACTTCAACTAAAATAGACATGTTCACAAACACATTGTGTACAGCATTGGAATCGAACCCGTAACACCCGTTCGTATATTAGCCGAATTCTTAACCATTACAACATACGAGTTGTAATGAAGATAAAACGGTAAAGACGTGGTATCTTGGCGGTCAAAACATAGCTCGAACTAAACTGTTTCGTACAAAATTAAACACCTAACCCTAATGTATTTTCGTCCGCCCAGCTCGTTTACGTTCTGTCTAATTACGCCATTAAATATGTAACGTGACGTCATAATAGATTGGCCTGTACAGACATCGATTTACGACAATATAGGACTCATCATCATTACAGCATAATATGTCCACTGCTGAACGAAGCCCTAATGATTTCCACGCGGACCGATCCATTAGCAGTTGACATCCATCTGCTACCCGCCACCTTAACCAGGTCATCCGTCCATCTTGTTGGGGGTCGGCCTACGCTTCGTTTTCCGTTACGTGAACGCCACTCGAGAACCATTCCAACGCACTGATCATCGGTTTTACACACTATGTGCCTGGCCACTTCAGCTTAGCAAGCTGTAGTGGCTCTTGTGATTTATAAGGTTTTATAAGTACAAGGACTGAGTAGGTTCAGTAATATTTATTTATTTATTTATTTGCGTAAGAACACATTACAGGTAACAGTTTGAGAGAGTACAAAATGTTTATATAAGAAATATAAGACTAAACTATCACCTAAAAACATGCATCCCTGTCATGATTAACTCGGTTACACAAAAAGAAACGAGAGAAGAGAATCGTGTTACACAAAAATGCCATCAAGGCTAGGCATATATTATAATGCGGTAGCTTCATTTGACATACATAAATGTTCTATAGGGATCTAAATTAAATACATACATTATTATTATTTTTATTTTGATAAATAGAAGTCAGTCATAAAGGGCCGCTAGAGCCCTCTTAAAGACATTTATTTTAGGGTTGAAAATATCAATATCATGATTTTGAGGAATATCATTGTATTGGCGACACATCCGGACTATTGGGTTATAAAAAGACGTATTATTGCGGTAAACCTGAAGGGAAAACAATTTACGACTACGTGTTCTATTGTAGGTATTAAACTTCAATGCTGATAAAGTGGAGGAGAATCTATATGTGAATTAAGGATTTTGTGTAAATGTATAAGTTCAGACTGTTTACGTCTTACTTCTAGTGTTGTCATGTTGAATTTATTTAATCTATCTTTATATGTGCCTAATGCACGGTGAAAGCCCTGTCGGTAAGAGAGAATTTTAAGGAATTTCTTTTGCAAAGATTCAATGCGCAGACTATGCACAGCATAGAAGGGTGACCAAATAATAGACCCATACTCCAAGTTAGTTCTGACAAGTGTATTGTATAAGTATATGATGGCACTAGACTTCCTGAAAACCTCGTATTCCGCATTACAAAACCCAAAAGCTTAGAGGCTTTTTATAAATTTGATTGTAATGATCTCTAAATGATAACTTTTCATCAAATATTATGCCCAAGTCTTTAACCTTGCTTAAACGATTTAAAGTAATCTGATCAAGTTCATATTCAAAGCATATTTTATTGATTTTCTCGTAAATGACAAGACAAAGCACTTCTGACATTCAGATACATGCCATTTTTAGTACACCATTGAGACACCGTGTCAAGATCCTGCTGAAGAATTTCCGCGTCCTTGGTACTATTAATAGTGTTAAAAATTTTAAGATCATCAGCATACGAGAGACATGGACATGAAGTCTATTTATGAGATCATTTATAAATACATTGAAAAACAAGGGGCCCAAATGCGAGCCTTGAGGAACACCGGATCTGACAGATATTGGATCAGACAATTCACCCTTCAGCGCGACTAATTGACTTCTGCGAGACAAATATGATTCAATCCATCTTAGTAGTGAACCATGTATTCCGTGGCCTCCAACTTCCTACACAATAAAATGTGATTAACCTTGTCGAAAGCCTTGGAGAAGTCAGTGTATATAGAGTCTACTTGTACATTTTTGGCAAAGGCTTCGCAGAGATAGTATTTATATTCTAAAAGGTTTGATACAGTGGACTTGTGTTTAACAAAACCATGTTGTTTGGAAGAAAGGCATGGACTAATATGAAAGTACAGAACATCATAAACCAGTGATTCAAGAAGCTTTGGACAACAGGATAAAATACTTATTTGTCTGTAATTTTCACATAGACTTATCGCCGCCCTTGTAAATGGGATGACATGAGCTTATTTTCCAACGTTCAGGGAAACTCCTAATTTTAATGACTGATATAAAATAATGTTTTATCTTCGTAATGTATATTCGTAATTTGACGACCCATTTGGTGTAACGGTTGAGATGTCGGCTACTTTACAAAGGGTTCCGGGTTCGATCCCCCGGGCAGTACAAACATTTGTGTATGTGAACATGTATGTCTGTTTATATTGGTCTGGGAGTTTTCTATGTATAATATGTATGTATTTATAAAATAAATATATATAATATATACAAGTACTTTAACTAACTAACTTAACTAACTAACTAACTAAGTAACTTTATCAGTTGTTTAGTACCCGTACTAAAAGCTTCACGCTTAACTTGGGAATAGATGGCGCTGTGTGAATGTCAGTGTATATTTATTATTATTTATACATTTATTCGCAGACTGAATACTAAAAAAAAGAACAGGGTTCATAAACATCGGTCTCATATTTTATGTACCAGCCTATGTACATTATTGGCAAACAATAGTTGAGTTTTCATTTTTAGCTCACATTTTTGAATCGGAAAACACGAAACAAGTTTTTATTTTTTAATTGTCTTCGGAAAATAAATATGAAATATTTAACCAAATTGATTTAACGGTAGGCCTATATTAAACTAAATTACGTGAACCGTTCGATTTAAGCCAGCAAAGGACATGGTTAAGTCCCTACTAATTGTTTTCGAATATTTTAATATCTTAATTTAAAATTTGTCGATTCGAGTGAGTTTGTCTGAACAATCTGAGATTAAGTTCTTATAGTAGCTATGTAATGGGCTCTGCAATGACAAAAGCTTGTTTAACTTAATTCTAACTCATAAAGACTAAAAGAAACCATGCTTCCACGGTATCACAGTAATAACAAATTTTTCGCTTTTTACCATTAAAAATTACAAAAGTGGGAAGTCTAAAATGGACGAAATTAGCCTATGTCACTCTTCATCCCTTAACCATGATAACTTGAAACAAATAAGTCAATTTTGCAGCGAAATATGGACAAACAAACTGACACACACTTAATAAATAATCAATGAAAATGTATATATTCAATTTGGTTCATAAAGAACTCTTATGAATGTCAAATGAAGCTACCACTGGTTCGGACTGTCGTTATCTACTGAGAAGAATCCAGCAAGAAACTCACTATTTCATATAATGTAATATTAGTATAGATATCAATACTAGTTAGTTATTATATTATGTGTTCGTGTATATATTGCCATAGAGAACTCGAAGAATACTCGAATAAACACTATAGTAGGGTATCGGACCGTTAGATGTTGCACAGATTCAATTAAATTAAGTTTAATTAATACGGCTACACAGCCGCGAGGCGTGGATCCTTGATCTAGCTGAGGTTTGTATGTACTTTCAAACCTGCTACTTTCTTCCATTTACTTTCACGATAAGAGAAAAGTTATGTATTTATTTATTAAAAGAAAAGTTTTTTGTCATCAGCCTATAACGCCCCACTCCAGGGTACACGCCTTCCCGCAATCTGTTGGTACGGTAATGCCCCCGCCAAGACGTGCTAAGCAAAGCGCATGGGCACTACCTATCTTTTCTCGAAGTGTATCGTCGTTTTTTGAACTCTCATAGAATTGGTTTCCGATGTACCCGATGGTTCATATTCTTACGATATGATTTTAAAAATAGACTTATTAAAAATACAAAGTCTCAATTGAATAGCTTTTAAACTTAGATTTTATCTAAATACACCCATTTCGTCACTGACACACTAATGATCATCAAAATGTTGTGTTACTTTTTGAGGTGCTAGAAAGCTGAAATTTGGTTTCTAAGTTAAGTATATATACAACCAACAAAAACAATCATAAACGAATAACTTCGCCCCAACCCCTAAAACGGAGGGGTGGAAGTTTATATGAGTTACGTCTCTCTCTCTCTTCGAGATAAAAGCCTCATTTTGAGATTACTTTAATCAGTAATTAATATATGAGTTTTATGACACTTAACTAACTGTTACGGAATTTAATGTTTTATAATGACATTTATGACCCATGCGCTTAAAAATGCAGATTAAAAAATTGTAAATATTTGATGTGGATTTAAAAATTATTTATATAATTTTATGAACTAAATCAAAAATTTTCTAATTGCTTATTACGTAAGCTAACTAAATAGTACATTATATATTTTTTTCCTGAATGGAGTAAAATACCCTATTAGTTAGGACTCCTACATCAATGGTTTCCGAGTTCAATACCCGGGCAGTACGAGTGTACAAATGAGTATTTGTGGTATGAACATGACTGTTTGTATTAGTCAGGGTGTTTTCTATGTATATATTTACTGTGGTAGACTTAATACTAAGTCGTCTAGGTAGGTGGTATGCGCGCTGTGCCAGATATCGTCCCGTGAATAAGAGTGTATGACTCTTTGTGTTTCGGGATGAGGCTGTAGCTAGTGAAGATTACCGGGTATACGAGACCTAACATCTGTTGTCTCGGGTGTCGGGCGCAGTGCGGCATTGATGGAGAATAATAACTGTTTATCAGTTGTTGGTCTCTTTCAATGCCACTCTGACAGTCCTGTTCAATTTGAAACATAAAAAATAGCATTACAAAAAAAAAACTTTATCCTTTTTATACCCATCATCATCATCATCAGCAGCTCATTAAACGTCCCCACCGAGGGCACGAGCCTACCCGTATAGGGTGATTAGGCCTAGTCGTCACGCGGGCCCAGTGCGGATTGGACGACTTCACACACAACTTCGATCTCTTCGAGGCGTGCATGAGGTTTCCTCACGATGTTTCCTTCACCGTAAGAGCGTCGGATAACGTACATATATTTTTCGAAAATTCGAAAATACATTGGTACGTGTCGGGATTTGAACCTCAGCCCTCCCGGTAGGAAGGCGACAGTCACACCACTGAGCCACCGACGCTCTCATAGCAAGAAACTCGATAGTCACTTTTTTAAATTACAGGCTAATGCTTAGTTTGGGATCAGATGACTCTGTGTGATATTATCCTTTATAATTATAAAATCAGGTAACTTCACTTCCAACCATTACATTAATAAAATAAGATAAAATAAATTACGTAACAAACTCTTCTCTTCTAATTCATTGAGCTAGCGAAATTATCTTTAATCTCGTAGTATACATTAACTTTCAAAGGTTTTCAACACGCTATCTTATTTACCTACATTAAATCTTTCCGCTTTGCTTACGGGTTTAGCGTTAATTAAAATTTGGAAACCAATATTATAGAGATGTTAATTTAAGATGACTGCTAGAAGAAAGTCTAAGAAGTTTGCAATTTTAGAGCGTATAACTTACTAGCTGCGCACCGCGGTGTTACCTGCGTATTAGATATCTTCCCCTAGTAAAATGTACCTAGTCTTTGTTAATACTCAGGCCTGGATTGATATCCACGACCCATTTGGTATAGCGGTTGAGAGGTAGACTGCAACACCAAGGGTTCTGGGTTCGATCCCCGGGCAGTACAAACATTTGTGTGCATGAACGTGTCTGTTTGTAATGGTCTGGGTGTTTCTATGTATAATACGTATGTATTTACAAAATATAATATAAGTATGCTTATCCGATGTTTAGTACCCATAATACAGGCTTCACGCTTAACTTGGGGCTAGATGGCGCTGTGTGATTGTCAGTGGATATTTATTTATTTATAATTTATTGATTATATATATGTTAACACAATGGCCTGGATTGATATCTATATGTTTACACAGGCCTGGATTGACATCCATACGTTAACACAAAGGCCTGGATTGTCATTCATATGTCAACACATAGGCCTGGACATCCATACGTTAACACATAGGCTTGGATAAACATCTAGAGTGTCGGCTAACTCCGTGCTATTATTGGATTGCTTCAGCTGCTTATGCGTGAAGAAGTACCAAACATTGATTTGTTTAATACAAAACAATCAATGACAGTTAAGATTATTTTTAGTCAATCGGATCATAGTGCTCCAGTTACAAAGTCTTTGTTATAAATTATTGTAAAGTTACGTGTAGGTAAATGACAAATCTCTGTAACCAATGATGTAAAAAGTTTAAAAAAGTGACTATCGAGTTTCTTGCTATGAGAGCGTCGGTGGCTCAGTGGTGTGGACTGTCGCCTTCCTACCGGGAGGGCTGAGGTTCAAATCCCGACACGTACCAATGTATTTTCGAATTTTCGAAAAATATATGTACGTTATCCGACGCTCTTACGGTGAAGGAAAACATCGTGAGGAAACCTTCATGCACGCCTGCGAAGAGATTCGAAGGTTGTGTGTGAAGTCGTCCAATCCGCACTGGGCCCGCGTGGACGACTAAGGCCTAATCACCCCATACGGGTAGGCTCGTGCCCCTCGGTGGGGACGTTTAATGAGCTGATGATAATGATGATGATGAGTTTCTTGCCGGCTCTTCTTGCAGATCCTACTTATTCCAAACCGATGGTAGAGTCATACAAGATATAATAATAACAATTGACAATTCAAAAGTACTTATCTGTAACAATTTTTTTTGAATTTTTTTTCTTTGTTTGTAATCAACTGATTCAGTCTAATTTGTAAAAACCGCGTAAAGTGACTTTACGAAGCACGAAATAGTCTTTCATATAAGTTCAATCAATCAATCGTTTATTGCTTTTCCACAATGTTTTGAGGGTGACGATTTATTATATAGGTACATTATGGTTCTACAAAACAGGTCAGTTGCGACGTTGCTTCAAGGACTAGGGGTGACAATTGTATTCTAATCTTACCACACGGTATTTAATTAGAACTACGTAATTAACTCCCAAGCCGCCAGGTCATCAGGGTCCAAAAGTCGGGGAGGAATTACGCAATCGTATACAACTAGAAGGGTTGTGTAGGGTTGCCAACTATACTGTTTTCAACATTGTACTGTTATACCAATGAGAGTCATGCCTTCCGATTTGGAGGGTGCAGGTTCAAATCACGCCACATATCGACATTTCGAATTTTCAAAATTATGTACGTTTATCCAACGCTGTTGCTGTGAAGGAAAACATAGTGAGGTATCTTGCGCGTTCGAAGAGATTCAAAGGTTGCGCGTGAAGTCGGCCAATCCGCACTGGGCCTGCGTGGACTAAGGCCTATACGCCCTCTGCAGGTAGGATTGAACCCTCGGTCCCTCGGTGGGGACGTGTAAAATGTCGATGATGGTGATACTGTTATACGTATAAAACTTTTAACTGTTAAATAAATAGTAAAGTTGATAAGTTGTCTACCTCCGTGGCCTAGTGGGCACAGCGTTCGGAGGTCGGTTTGAATCCCACGGGGAAATGTCACGTTTTGAAGTTTTTCAAAGTTGGTGGGAACTGCTGTTACAGTTTGCCATTTTTTCTACTTGGTGGGGACTACTATCCGTCACCAAATGGTTCGTAATGGTCGCGACATCGGCTACTACACCAAGGGTATCGGGTTCGACCCCCGGGCAGTACAGACATTTGTATGCATGAACATGTCTTTTTGTTATGGTCTGGGTGGTTCTATGTATAATATGTATGTATTTACAGAAAAATGAATATAAGTATGTTTATTAGATGTTTCTTACCCTAACTACAAGCTCCTCGCTTAAATATGGAGCTAGATGGCACAGTATTAAAGTCAGTGGATATGTATTTATTTCTAAAATATACTTTTTCTTTTAAGTTGGCAAGCCTGGTTGTGAGCGCCATTAAGGTCGGTAGTTTGTAAGGGCTGGTGTTATACACCCGTCCTTACGGCGTGCAATTAATGAGCGTAGGGACAGAGCCTGGTGTGTCCTCGGGTTTTGTTTGTAATGTTGAACTTAGAACTTTGGGTTAACGGTTTGAAAACACAATTTGAGAGTCCTTGAAGTTCATTGTTAAAGATTGGGTCGTCTGGAACGGTATTTGGACTTAAATTATTTTTAAAAACAAAAAAAGGTGTTTTTATTTTGCTACAAAAATTTATATCGCGTGTCCTAGAATGGCTCGGTCGGTCCAACTTTGATACCATCATCATCAGACCTTCCATATGCATCCTTTCAGATGATTGAAGCAGCGCCTACTTGGAGGTAGCAACGTCACTCGTGACTAAATAAGCTGATTCTAGAACGACACTGATGTGCGCACTTATGTCAAAATGAGGATTAGCTGTATATTGATACATAATCATATATGTGGATACGTTACAAGTGAGCAACTGCAGTTCCTTTTTTGGGAAAACGGGTTTCTGATTTCTAGGCAATAGTTGCCACTTAGAACAATGCTTAAAACTATTTAGCAAAAATAGTATAGCACCTCAACATACAAATGTATTTTTAATATTAGTCTAAAAATTCTAGCCCTACAAAACGACTGTGTTTGCTAACGAAGATTTTTACGGTATATGAACTAGTTTCACTTGGTTTCAACGCTATGTTTACCAGTATACTATATGAACACCATATAAACGAAAATTACCTAATAGTCCAATAAATTGTGACGGGAAGTGAGCAATATGATCAACAGGAGAATGGGAAATTTATTTAGGGATGGCGATACGCTTCACGATTTCGATGAATCGAATTGAAATGTTTTGCCAAGGACAAATTATCAAGTACACTGTAGGGTTACAGCACATTTATGACTCAATAACTAAAAGAAGCACGACACTTATAAACACACTAAAACAGTGAAAAAAGCACAAACAAAGTTACCCCGGGTCGGTGGCTGAATGGTGTGGACTGTTGCATTCCTACCAAAAGGGCGCAGGTTCAAATCCCACCACGCACTAATGTGTTTTCGAAAAAATATGTACGTTATTCGACGCTGTTTCGGTGAAGGAAAACATCGTGAGGAAACCTGCGCATGCCTGCGAAGAGATTCAGAGATTCTGCGTGAAGTCGGCCAATCCACACTGGGCCCATGTGGACGACTAAGGCCTATACACCCTTTTCAGGTAGGCTCGTGCCCCTCAGTGGGGACTGTAATGAGCAAATGATGATGTGTTCCGGGGGTCGATTTTTCCCAGTTTGCTTTAAAAAAATTGATATTTGAGGTAATACACCTGACTGTCCGAAAATTAATATGGTTCCGTGCTTTGGAGGGCACCACAGACATCAGAATATACATTAGACTGGACAAGCCGCCAAGTTTATAGGCAGTCCCAGTGTCGCAATTTCTTTTCGGTTCTTACCTGTGAAAAGTTATTATATTTCTTGGTAAATTTACTGATTCATTGCGATGATGGCATGTTACAATTGCACAGGATGGCATTTTGGAAAAAAACAGTAATTTCTTCTAATATTCGTGCGTCTTGACTCGTCTCACGGAGCGTAAACTGGTAGCCAGTGTATGCTCGTTGAGCTTACAGTTGTCGCACTTTAAACGCGGCTTGCCCCATCTGCTGTATTGGGAAATCTGTGGAGGGCACGCTAAGCCGTCGGTCCCGGCTACGGCACCAATCCGCATTGGTCCAATCTCAATTAGCATAACTAAGCTATGCTATGCAGGAAGGCCTCATAGCATAGCTTATCATGTAGTGGGTCGTTGTAAGCTGATAATTAATATTTTAACCGACTTCAAAAAGTAGGAGGGTCTCAATTCGACCGCATTTTTTTAGTATATTTGTTACGGGATTACTCAGCCATTTATTAATCGTTTTTGATGATTATTTTTTTGTTCGAAAGAGCATACTTCAGAGGTTGTCTCGCTTTAAGAAAGTCAGGGTCTGATAATGGGGACCACAGAAATCGAGGGAAACTTTTTTATGTTTGTTTGCCGATATCTCCGTCGTTTAGGAACCGATTTTGATAACTCTTTTTTGTTGGAAAGAGGATACTTTAAAGGTGGTTCCTAAATTTAAAAATTATGAACGAATTATTTAAGCCTTTTTCACCAAGCAACCAATTTATTTTTGGCTTTTTAGTTTGAAGTTGGTATTTTTTGTTAATTAATTATTAAGTTCTGTCCACGTTCTGTTTCGAAGCCAGCAAAATACGTCTGACAATACTTTTATGTATTCAAATAGCAGTCGAAGATAAGTAAGTCGCCTACCGTATCGATTTCAAACACCATAACACAGCCATCACTAAATCCCATGAAAGAGCGTTGATTTAGACGAAATACAAAACTAAGTGGGCCCAAAATACATCCATGATCTCACATATCTTATTTCCGGAGTGACATAATGTGACACGGATGCTTCATGGCACGAAGTAAAATAAAGGCTATCAAATACAATATGTGCCAAGCAATCTTTGGCGTCAAAGTAAGATATCCCGAATGTACGTGAAATGCTTATTGGCGGATTTGGCGAATTGACATGAACGGAAATTGTCGTTTAAAAGGAAATTTAGTAGAGCATAGCGTGAGCGAAAATAATATTTGACGACCCACGAGGTGTAATGGTTGAGAAGTCGGCTATTACACCAAGGGTCCCAGTTTCGATCTCCGGGTAAATCAAACATATCTGACACACTACTTTCTACACTGCCGTGCCGTTGGACAGACGACTTGCGAAAGGTCGTTGGTAGTGGCTGAATGAGGAAATTGGAAGACCAGGCGCAGAGTGGAGGAGATATATGTCCAGCAGTGGACTGCAATAAGTCCATATTTTGTAATGTTATAAAATATTAATGTTACATTTACATGCTAGCTACTTGGCGTAATATGTAAAACTTAAAAAAATACTTTTCCCATATTGTAGGTGACGTGTTTTTCGTCACTGAAGTTATGTTCTCTTTTTTATAATTATTTACAAAGGGCTTGCTCTTGGGCATTGATTATGCAGATGAAAGAGACGTGATCTAAGATGGACCGAACTTATCCATAAAACTATTTTATTCTATTCCATGAAATAAACAGAAAGTAAACCAACACTAAGATAGTTTCGCGCAATGGAGCGAGCTATGCTTGGGGTCTCTCTAGGATAAGATCAGAAATGATTTAATCCGTTAGAGAACTAATTTTGCCGACATAGACCGCCGGATCTGCAAGTTGAAGTGGCAGTGGGCTGGTCACGTATGTCGCAGAAACGATGGCCGTTGGAGCAGACGAATTTTGGAGTGGAGACCGCGTCTCGGCAAGCGTAGCGTAGGACGTCCTCCGGCCCGACGACTTGCGAAAGATCGCTTGTGGAGGCTGACGAGAAACGCAGAGGACCGGGATATCTGGTGCAAAATTGGGAAGACCATGTCCAGCAGTGGACTGCGAATAGTTTGAAGAGAGAGTCATTAGTAAACAAACGCTTAGATAGTTTCCATGATAATCCTACTCTAAATCAAAAGAACGCATTAATTTCCACAATAAATCGTCCAACGTAATAACGAATGCCAAAATAACGCACATTACGGACGCAATGATTTTCAGATTAAGGCTTCACTCAGCCGCAAATCGTGACCCCACTCGCACTTAGCAATTAGATCGGAAAACTCAGATAGTGGACGAAAATATGCCAAGGTCTTAATCTATGTTTCAAAATGCAATCAACCGGTAAATTTTAGGGGCTTTTTGGTGTAATGGTAGTGAATTTATTGGAACAACTTTTCCATTTTTACTGCCTTTGAGGTTTACTGGGTACGTTCGACTTATAAAATAAATAAATATCCACTGAAATTCACACATCGCCATCTAGCCCCAAGTTAGGCGTGAAGCCTGTATTATGGGTACTAAACAACGGATAAACATACTTTTATACATTTTTTTAAATACATACATATTTTACATCGGAAACACCCAGACCATTACAAACAGACATGTTCATGCACACAAATGTTTGTTCTGCCCGGGGATCGAACCCGGAACCCCTGGTGTTGCAGTCGACGTTTCAACCGCAACACCAAATGGGTCGTCAACACCATATGGAGTGCACGCCACTGATCAGAGGTTTTCGCTAAACATTCCACAAGATAACAAACTCTATCATACGTGTTGTATATCAGCAGCAAACCTTGTTTGGTGTGTGACTTCCGTCACAGGGATTGTTGCGTGCAACATATAATTGTTTGTCGAGTTGGTTCGCGCGTGCCGAACTACCGGCTTGGGATTGCGCCTAATTTGTTTCTGATTGACGCCACAGTTCAGGAATATGTTTGAAATTTAGTAGTTTATTTATTTATGGTACACAAACAGATTACTGTCAATGGTATGGTTTTAGTCATACAATAGTCTAAACAGTAATCTTTATACAGTATACACAGAGATTCAACCTAGTTTACAATAACTTATTTAAACTAAAGATTTAAAACTAGGACGTATATAAGTGTGTGCAAAAAAAACCTATTACAGATACAATACAACTTTGAGAAAAACAGAAAGAGGAAGGTAAAAATCGACATATCCTGACTAAAGAGTTATAAAAACAAGTCGGGCAAACAGTTTACTTTATAGTTAGCAGCTACTATCATGGTGTCTGTACTAGTTATATACTTTTTTTAAAATAAAGATTGACACCATACACCTCTGTCATTAACACAACGCCATTTAGCCTCAAACTCATAGCTAATATGTGTAGTAAAAAACGTACGTACAAACTTAAAAAAAATATATGTACATACATTTTATATTTAGAAATAACCCAGATATATTTATGCACACAAATGTTTGCACTGATCGGAGATCATATCCTTTGTTTAATAGCTGACGTTTTGATTCGTCAAGGCAATATGAAGGTAAACCAGAAATGATATCACTAACTATTGACTCTCCAAACTCTAAAGGAGCAAAGAGTGCATTGCTGACCTATAAAAGGGAAGTTGGGAGAAGCAATATGGGGAGGATGAAGCGGCGAATTTTAAACATGTTGTTTTTGTGCGCGGATGCATTCACACAGTACATATACCGTTTGGTGTGAGTATATGTATGTTTATTCATATGCATGAAGAAAAAAATGGTTATTCCAATATTACAAACAGACACTCTAATTTTATTTATATGAATTAGATTACTGTATTGAAGCCGTACTGTGGCCTCATGGTGTGAGCATGTCACGCCATTCCCGTAAAAGGCATTTCGTTGGTTGCGTATCGCCCAAATAAAAATACGTCTACTAATTCTACAACGCGTAGTAAATGGATTGCGTCCCTTATTTTTGTAGGGAAATTATATGGTATGGTGAAATAACAAATTGTATGTATGGTGTTAACGTCCACTTCGAATATTAGACGCATTATTTCTTCTTTTGTTTAACTTATCTTCTATAGTAATGCCCACAGCTGGACAAAGCGTATCATAAATTAAATATCAATTTATGTTTTGTCTACCAAATAAAAAATATTTAATTTGTACAAAATTTACTTACACATAGTAACACAAGATTTTTATTTAAAGAAATACCATAAGAGTCAAGTAGTCTAGTCTACAGATGTCTTAAGACTAACCAGTCTATAGGGTCTTAGGCCTTTTTTGTTGTGTAGTAGGAAGTATCAAGTGCTGGTTAAGTTAGCTAAGGTCATGAAGGTCGAATGTTAGGACATCTATTTATCCTTTTGACCCTGAGATAAACTAACTACATGCACAAATAAATATCAACCAAAATATGTCCGAGCCGCTGTTCAGCGTTATGTGTTAACTTACGTTGACTTATTGTTATATTTATGACATAAATTTATTTAAAATTTGATCTTAAGACGTCATTAAAAGGGTACAAAATCGAAAGCACGAGCACAGTATGTCACTTTTTCATGTAGCGAGCGACGTGATTATGAATGAAAATTCTGCTCAACTGACGCGAAAGGCAAAATTTTGCCGCGGATACTTGAGAGTTGAGGGTAATTGTGCATTTATTTTAGTTTTTACCTTAATTACATAAAAATTCAATGTTCAAAATATGCTTTGCACCAAGGTTAGCTTGTGTTGCGAAAACTGTGTACTAGGAGCCCATAAATCACTAAGAGCTTTACCCGCCTCTTGTCGAGTTTGCAGTTGTTAGCAAGTGTCTGGTTTCTGAAGTTGGTTTCAGGGTTCTGATTCCACTTACTTTAAAATACGCCCATAGAGTCGTTATTTAATAGTAAAATTTAACACACATTTGTTTTTCTTTTATGGTAGATTTTAATTAGTAGGTATACCCCATTAGACAATACATTATTTTGTATGTCATAAGTAAACGGGACGGTCAATGCGCTCATCTGGTGGTATGTGATACGCCTGACTATGACAGGAGCAGTGTTGAACGAAAGTTAATAACTGTATTATTTCCGTCAACACTGCCCTGCGCCCGTCACCCAGAACAACAGAAGTTAATCTCTTTATACCCGGTTATTTAACTAGCTATAGTGCTCTCATCCCGAAACACAAAAGTATTCTTCTAAATTTTACTACATTCTTAACATTTTTGACGATTTACACTAAAGTTGTACTAGAATGACTTTACAATTGGGTTAAAAAGTGTCGTAATGTCAAATGAATTAGTAAAATTACAGCGTCATCTAGCCCCAAGTTAAGCGTGAAGCCTGTATTTTGGGTACTAAACAACGGATAACATACTTATATACATTTTTTTGTAAATACATACATAGAAAACACCCAGACCATTACAAACAGACATGTTCATGTACACAAATTTTAGTATTGCCCGGGGATCGAACCCGGAACCCTTGGTGTTGCAGCCGACGTCTCAACCGTAACACCAAATGCATATTACAGGCTAATGCTTAGTTTGGGGCTAAATGGCGCTGTATGAATGTACGTGGATATTTATTTATTATTAGTTTTCGTTTATACTAATTTTAAATACATACTTTAAATAATATAACATTATTTTATGTATGCTAAAATAAATGTATTGAAAGAAATTCTTGTACGAAACATTTCCATTTGCAATAAAACAGTTTATTACCAGACACACAGCCACAGACAAATGTCTATAATAGAAAAGCCATCACTCGCAATGCCCGGGTTTTATTCACTGGTCTCTAAAATGATATTTTTTCTTTTGAGATATAGTCGTCTGGTTTGGTCCAAGTGAAAATTGGTTTAACATTTAATGAAATAAATTAATTGTTTACATAAAACATGGTGTAACCTGGTAGTGATAATCTATGGTACATTACGGAATACTTAGCTCGATAAGAAATTCATAAGTGTTCATGGACACTGCGGGTTGAGAGCCATCTGCGCTCGCCAATGCCCGGTGAAGCTGTAAAGGCCATCTGCGGCCAACAGCAGTAGTCAGTTCGAAAAAAGCTATGCTCGGGGTATCTTTGAGAGATAACATCAGGAATGATTTAATGCGTAAATTTAAGGCCGACGGTAAATATCCAACTCAAATACCAGATATATTACTTAATGGCAAAAAGCTAAATCGTGTCACTCAGTTTAAGTATTTAGGACATTATCTTACGGACGACCTTAAAGACAATGTTGATATAGAGAGGGAACGTAGGGCATTGGCGGTTAGGTGCAATATGTTGGCACGTAGGTTCTCGCGTTGTACAGACCTTGTTAAAATCACGCTTTTTAAAGCATACTGTCAGAATATGTATCCTAAAGAGTATGACGGAGACCTACGACTCTCCTATATTAAAACATTTCGTGCGTTTGCTGACACAGAGCGACGTATGTGATCGGCGAATGCAGCGATAAAATGTTTTGTATGTTGTTTTGTTGTGTTTTGTACTAACAATAATATTAATATTATAATTATATGCCTACTAATACTACTAATCAATGGATCAATTTGTAATCTGAAAATAAATGCTTATTATTATAAATGTATATTTATTCTTTTTTTCTTCAAAAGATCTATAAACTCTTCAATGCGACGTTATAGGCCGATGATGATAATTACAGGTCCGGATAAAATTACGACTTCAGGCGCAGTGTATTTCGGAAAGTAGTATTGTTTTTAACACGTTCGCGGACAGTATAAAAGACACAATAAATGTTTTTGTATTATGACGCCTAAAGGCGTTTCATCATCAGCTCATTAAACGACCCCACCGAGGGGCACGAGCCTACCCGTATAGGGTGATTAGGCCTTAGTCGACCACGCGGGCCCAGTGCGGGTTGGATGACTTTTGAATCTCTTCGCAAGCGTGCGCAGGTTTCCTCACGATGTTTTCCTTCACCGTAAGAGCGTCGATAACGTACATATATTTTCGAAAATTCGAAAACACATTGGTACGTGGCGGTTTGAACCTAGCCTCCCGGTAGGAGGACAACAGTTCACATCATTGAGCCCACACCATTGAGCCACCGACGCTCTAAAGGCGTTTACTGTCTGCGAACGTGTTAATATATTTAATATTGTAGCCGCTATCACCTGTCGTTTGTACCATACACCATTACATCAGTCGATTGCTAGCGATTTGACGTTGGTATCTCTTACCGGCAGAATGTAAATGCGTCCAATAAAATATTGGAGGTACAATCAGAAGCTATCGCGAGTGCTATTTTTATTGGTGACTACAATTTTGTTGATGTTGTATCTATTGAACCAAAGTGACCTAAATTACACCAAGGGTTCTGAGTTCGATCCCCGGGCAGTACAAAAATATTGTTTTTTTTTTTTTTTTTTTTTTTTTTTTTATACTATAACAGGCAAACGAGCAAACGGCTCATCTGATGGTAAATGTCACCGCCGCCCATGTACATTGCAATACCAGAGGGCACTGAAATGCGTTGCCGGCCTTTCAGCAGGGAATACGCTCTTTTTTTGAAGGTCGCCGGGTCGTATCGCTCAGGAAATATCTCCGGCAGCAACTGATTCCACAATTTCGTCGTTCGTGGCAAGAAATTACGACAAAAACGCACTGTCGAGGACTTCCATTCATCTAGGTGGTGAGGATGAAATTTGAGTTTTGCTCGAAGTGCGGTGATGAAATGTAGCAGCCGGAACGAGTTCGAATAATTCCTCAGAACACTCCCATGATATACGCGTAGAAGATGCAGAGCGAGGCCACATCTCTACGCAAACCTAAAGCATCGAGCCGATCGGAAATAACCGATCGTTGACGATCCGAGCAGCACGTCTTTGAATGCGGTCAAATGGAAGAAGCTGGTAATGAGGCGCACCTGCCCAAAGGTGGGAGCAATATTCCATGTGGGACGTATTTGCGCCTTATAAAGTTGCAAACGATGGCCCGACATGAAATATCGCTTCGACCTGTTGATTATACCAAGCTTCTTAGAGGCCAGTTTGGCTTTATCATCCAAATGACCGCGGAACTGGACACTGCTCGAAATGTCAACACCGAGAATTCCAATACTGGCTGCAGGTGATAAGGGAGTATCTTGGAATTTAGGCGATACGACAAATGGCGTTTTTTGATTGTGTGAATAAACATGTCTGTTTGTATTATTGTCATGTCTTATTGTTGTAGGCTAATGCCTAGGAATGTCTATGTTTCACACTTTTTGTCCTAAAAGTGTATAAGTCAATGATGTAAAAAGTATAGATTCGTGCTTTCGAATCGAACACCGGATACCAATCCTTCCGAGTTTCCCACGTCGCTGCACATTCGGCTTCTAGATTTTCAATTTCGATTTGGAAAACAAAATAACGGAATACCGTGCTCGAAACGCGGAGATGAAATATGAGAGGGAGGTATCAAAGGCTGTGTTGTGAATGTGGGAACACCGGTAGGTGGGGTTATTGCGTCGTTTTGAAAAAGAGTAGCAACCAACTGGGCCTTCATTCAATTTAAACACACACACACAGAGAAAGAGAGAGAGAAAGACAGAGAGAGAGACACACACGTACACTTTGAAACACAAAAGTTTATGGTTAACCTAGTATTTAATATTAATATAATATGGAAGAGCGGAACCTCCTAACACAGGTTTCTCTTGCTTAAATGGAGGGTCCAAAAAACTAGGTTAAGGCAAAAAACATTGTTGAATGAAAATAAATAATTTTATAACTATTATTATTATTTATTCATATAGGATGTATAGGCCTTAGTCGTCGACGCGGGTCCAGTGCTGAAAAGCCGACTTCACGCACAACCTTTGAATTTCTTCATAGACGTGCGCTGGTTTCCGCACGATGTTTTCTTTCACCGTAAGAGAGTTGGATAAACTTACATAATTATGATTTCGAAAACACATTGGTACGTGGCTGGATTTGAGCCTGCACCCTCAAGGTTTACACAGCCACCGACGTTTAAACCACATGTATCGGATAAATACCTTACTGTTTAGTGGTCAACCTCAAAAACACCATTGACCTCAATCTCAGGTGAAAGTTAACATAATA
Source organism: Leucinodes orbonalis (assembly GCA_019425675.1). Lineage (NCBI taxonomy): Eukaryota > Metazoa > Arthropoda > Insecta > Lepidoptera > Crambidae > Leucinodes > Leucinodes orbonalis. The sequence goes on along the minus strand of PQWD01009569.1, from coordinate 54,549 downwards.
TTTCCCTTTTTAAACCTTCAATGCGAGACAAAAGCCGCCCAGAAATAACCATTTTCATTCGCCCAGTTTCTAATAGCAGTATACCCTTTCAGCGTGCACCGTGCTGCGCGAATTTCGACCCTATTCTTTATTTTTATACGTACTAAATCATCCGACGGTTAGTTTCACTATCCCTTGAGCCGACTAAACTCTTCTGCTAGTGGATGTAAGACTCAAAATTCTTTGGCTTTTGAATATAGACACGTGCAAAGGAATTTTAACTCTGTATGTGAGAATATAAGGTTGAATATAGAATATCAGGCTGTAGTTAAAAGTTAACCCGTCTAGGCGCATCTGTGCCACCGGTCTCTAATTACACAAAATGGTTCCTTATAATATGCAATGGGTTTTACATTTGCCAAGGAGCCGCCTGTTAAGTTATTTAATTTGATAGCACGGTACGGTAGTTATTTTATAGCTTGTTTGTTCTTTATTGACGTTGAGGGAAAAGTTTTTAATAGCTTGAACGTTGTAAGATGCTGTTATTAAGTTCTTAAAAAATCATGGAAATCTGCTGAGACTATATTTGAAGAGCACTTGGCGTTTTAAGCGGAATGTAATCCTTGTTAAAGCTATGGTATATCAGTGGCATGGTCTTTTAAAAGTGCCTCTGAGGTTAAGTGAAATGATGATGATGATAATGATCAACTGCTATTCTCCCCCGCAACGCTCTAAGCTGAGGTTCAAGTCCCGTTCGGGGACGCCCTTAGGCTCGTTGTGTAAATTTTAAGGCTGAGAGCCATCTGCGCTCGCCACTTGCCCGGTGAAGCTGTAAAAGCTATCTGCGGCCAACATCAGTAGTCATTTCGAAAAAAAAAACTGACATTTGAAAATTCAAAACAACACTGATACTGTTTTTGTTTTGAATTTCACTTAACCTCAGAGGCACTTTTAAAAGACCATGCCACTGATATACCATAGTTTTAACAAGGATTACATTCCGCTTAAAACGCCAAGTGCTCTTCAAATATAGTCTCAGTCCGAACCAGTGATAGAATCAAATTTGACATTCACAAGTTTTATAAGGACCTAAATTGAATAAATATCTTTTGATTTAGAAAATCACAAAAAGTAATCATTTCAAAAGTAATGTTTAAGTTTCATTTAGTATTCTAAAACTGCATTTTATTACCACCCCAATAATAAAATGTCTCATATTTAAAAACTTAAGAAAGGAACTTCGCATGTACCAGTATTTTTTGCCTCTTAATAATCCTTTGAAATTGATTCAACAAGGAAGACAAAATTAAGCAGTCGACTTAACTAAATCTTAACAGAAATTGCTTTTAATCGCTTTACTTTTGATTCCAAGTTATGCAATTGACTAGGTATTGAAATTAAATTTTGAATAGCATTTGTTCTGTGTTACAATAAAATGTAATATAAACTTGAAAACCTAGGTGGCTGTGATTCTGTGGATGATTTTCATAACCAAGGGCGGATCCAGGTTTGGCGCCAGGAGGGGGTCACATACTAGTAGTCAAGTTAAGAACTTATAAGGTATTTTGTTAATGTACGTTAGTATAGTACTTAAAGTAGCTCAGGGGGGTCATGACCCCCATGACCCTCCCCTGGATCCGCCACTGTCCACCCTGAAAGAAACTGTTCACGCGGCAGTGTTGCCACCTTAGCACTTTTGGGGTTAGCAATATATTTTTTATAATAAAATGTACGTACGTAAGAATATCCACACTTTTGAAAAAAACAGTGATCATCATAATTTTAACACTAGGAATAAAAACAATCTTGCTGTTCCGAATCTTCGTCTTCACAAAGTAGGGAAATCTTTTGTCGGAAATTGTATAAAGTATTTTAATAAAGTGCCACAAAATATTGTTGATTTGCCCTTGTATAAGTTTAAAGCTTTAATTAAAGCTACCTTGTTGAAGAAAGGATATTACACAGTAGATGAATATTTAGCAGACAACATTTTGTGGTGTTAGTCTGCCTGCATTGTGTTCCAGAAGCAGACGCATATAATTGAATTGTATAAATTTGTTATTTGACCAAACTCAGTAAAACCAATTATTGAAAATAGTAACCCACGAGTTTCTTGCCGGGATCTTCTCGTTGGATGGCAGCATTCCGAACCGGTGGTAGAGTCATTAGATTTAATAAAAAATATATTACTGTTTTGACGATTCAAAAGTATCTGTAAAGATTTATTTGAATAAAGCATTTTTCAATTTCAATTTCAATTAGATCTAGCACTTTTGAACTACTTTTTTAATGATTTAGCCCGAAATGGGCAATCTAGCCCTTTTTTACTGCCTTGAAAATATTACCAAAGTATGAGGCTTTCGCCACACTAACAACTACTATTACTAACTTTTCTGCTATTCCATTGGCCATGACGACGTTTTTTAGACGTTCTAAAAAAATGGCTTCTGGATAGAAAGTCTTTTGAAGCTTCATCTAGCCCAAAACTAAGGTGGCAACATTTCGGGCACGCGGTCGGCTCGAAGTACTTCAAACTTGGCTGCTTAATTCTTCTTGGTTGAAAACTACAGTGCGAACGAGTGGTATATTATATTATACTAGCTTTTGCCCGCGGCTTCGCTCGCATTAAATTAGCGTACGCAGCGGAAACTCCAAGTATGAAGAAATACCCCCGATTTTGAAACATTCTTCATTGCTGCCCCGCTTCTATTGCTCGTAGCGTGATGACATATAGCCTATAGCCTTCCTCGACAAATACGCTATCTAACACTGAAAGAATTTTTCAGATCGAACCAGTAGTTCCTGAGATTAGCGCGTTCAAACAAACAAACAAACTCTTCAGCTTTATATATTAGTATAGATATTCAAAGTGTATTTATTTATAGGTATGCCAACAGTACATATACTTAACTAGGAATATCACAAATATTTTAATTAATGTTCTAGTACATGCACCAATTACAGGCATACACAACATTCTCTAGTAACAAAGATATCAAGAAGATAACAAAGAAGTATTTAATATTACAATATAAAAAAAAACTATGGGAACTAAGACTGCTTAGCAAGTACGCTTAGCATTTCTTCATCTTCTTAAATTAAGTTGGATCTAAACTAAAAAAAAATTAAATTTATCGTGCGAGAAAAAGATTTTAGATTTTTCAAAATTTCCAAAGTCAATCTCGCATGTTGTAAATACAAGTCTCAAGAGACAAATTCTAAGGCATGATATATTTTCTTACGGCTGCTTTCTCATATGCTTCTAGTATTCGTCGCACATTAAAATAAGTACTTATTATATTGAAGTGGTTCTTAAGTTTCTTGGCACTTATTAACGTGGGTACTCGGGAAGGGCGCACCTCAATGACCAAGCTTTCGATTGCCAAAGGACTTATCAATTGAAACATTGAATTTAATTGGACGAGCTCGAAAGGAACGACCGGCTGCGGGAATCGCGAAAGTTTTTGTTGGAATGCTTTTCGCTATCTTGCATTTAGAGAACCAGGTATAAATTTAAGCTACTTAGTAATTAAATAAATAAAAAATATCCACAGACATTTACATAGCGCCATTTAGCCCCAAGTTAAGCGTGAAGCCTGTATTATGAGTACTAAACAACGGATTAACATACTTATATTCATTTTTTAGAAACACCCAGACCATTACAAACAAACATGTTCATGCACACAAATGTTTGTACTGCCCGGGGATCGAACCCGGAACCCTTAGTGTTGCAGCCGACGTCTCAACCGCTACACCAAAGGGTCGTCAAAGTAATTGCATAAAGGTTTTTTATGTCATTAGTGCGGGACGTTCAGTGCGCTCACCTGGTGGTAAGTGATACGCCTGACTATGAAAGAAACAGTGTTGAAAGAAATTCATAACTGTAGGTAGTAATTTTTTCCGTCAACACTGCGCTGTGCCCGTCACCCGAGACCAGGTTTCTTAAACCCGTTAATTTTACTAGCTATAGTGCCCTCATTCCGAAACACAGAAGTGCAAATTACTCCTGTTTTATGGGACGATATCTGAACTGCGGTGGGTACATACCTTGATGACTTAGTACCGAGTCTACCACCTAGTAAGTTTCTTATACCCGGTAATTTTACTATTTTTTATGTTTTTTTTTGCTGACTTCAAAAAGTTATATTAAGGTCACTCTTTATGATTAATAAAAACTCGTATTCATTTCATATTATATTTTATTTTAGAATATAGCTGCATTGATACCATAATAATTATTGGTTTGTTCTTTACTATTTCACTACCGTGAGGCCATTTATTAAACTTATCTCGGTTAATGTCAACTTTATTAAAACTTGTTTCGGTTTATCCTTATAATATAGGTATAGTATGGAGTAATTAGACAAAATATATGTCAGTTGCTGTGTAATCTGTCACAGCTGGCATAAATTAAAAGTACTCTCTCTTCAATCTATTGCACACTAGGTACTGATGAACATGGTTCTCTGTCATATAAAGTTTATTACTTACAAGTAAAACAAATTAAATATAACAAAATATATGTAAAAAGCACAGTGTGCAAATGCGCCTTATCACTTACGAGCGATCTTCTTCAGACCACCTAGGATAAAACTGTTTGTTCCGGGTAATCTCTGAAATGGCTAGTCAGATTTGGTCGGTCATTTGTTTGGCAGTTAGCTAATGTTATAAGGAAAAACTTAGACAACTTTTTTTCGAAAATAAAGTCCACGCGGCGGCAGAGCGTCGCTTGAGCTGCGCGCTTTAATGTGATTTAACGAAGCGATTTTATGTTATGTTTTACTGAGGGAGAATATCTTTTTACCCACTGCGTAATCACCAACGGAGACAGCTAGTCGTNCTGTATCGAGCCTACCACCTAGTAAACGCCTGACGCATGTGTAATCTGTCACAGCTGGCATACATTAAAAATACTTTCTCTTCTAACTATTGCAATCTAGGTACGATCAACATGGTTCCCTGTCAAATAGACAGTTTATTACTTACAAGTAAAACAAAGTAAATATAACAAAATATATGTAAAAAGCACAGTGTGCAAAAGCGGCCTTATCACTACGAGCGATCTTCTTCAGACCACCTTAGGATAAACTGTTTGTTCCGGGTAATCTCTGAAATGGCTAGTCAGATTTGGTCGGCTCATTTTTTGGCAGTTAGCTAATGTTATAAGGAAAAACTTAGACAACTTTTTTTCGAAAATAAAGTCCGCGCGGCGGCAGAGCGTCGCTTGAGCTGCGCGCTTTAATGTGATTTAACGAAGCGATTTTATGTTATGTTTTACTGAGGGAGAATATCTTTTACCACTGGTAACACCACGGAGCACAGCTAGTCGTCATCATCATCATCATCTCAATAAACGTCCCCACCGAGGGGCATGAGCCTACCCGTATTGGGTGTTTAGGCCTTAGTCATCCACGTTGGCCTAGTGCGGATTGGACGAATTCACGCATAACCTTTGAATCTCTTCGCAGGCGTGCCCAGGTTTCCTCACGATGTTTTCCTTCACCGTAAGAGCGTCGGATAACGTACATATATTTTAGAAAATTCGAAAACACATTGGTACGTGGCGGGATTTGAACCTCAGCCCTCCCAGTAGGAGGGCAACAGTCCCCACCATACCACCACACCATACACCCTGCACATCATCATCAGCTCATTAAACGTCCCCACCGAGGGGCACGAGCCTACCCGTATAGGGTGATTAGGCCTTAGTCGTCCACGCGGGCCCAGTACGGATTGGACGACTTCACACACAACCTTCGAATCTCTTCGCAGGCGTGCATGAAGGTTTCCTCACGATGTTTTCCTTCACCGTAAGAGCGTCAGATAACGTACATATATTTTTCGAAAATTCGAAAATACATTGGTACGTGTCGGGATTTGAACCTCAGCCCTCCCGGTAGGAAGGCAACAGTCCACACCACTGAGCCACCGACGCTCTCCACACACATACACCATAGTAAATTTAAAATAAAAAACACTCACCTCAAAAACTTCCCTCGTAGCAGAGAAAGGCAGTACAGCAAGTCCCACCAGGAGATCAGCTACCGCCAACGATACGATGAACAGGTTCGTGACAGTTCGCAGCTTTGAGGAGCACAGCACGGCCGCTATCACCAAGCAGTTACCTGCAGACAATGATGTACAAAGTATAGATTCGTGATATGCTCACAAAGCAACTGAAAAGTGTTCCGAATGCAGCGACAGCACACATACACATATTCGATATACGCGTATGAGCGTAATTTACCTAATCAACCTACATTTATATATACAGAATATCATTGCCTGGAGAGAAATAAGTTTTGGTCGATCAAAGAGACCTAACATCGGGCGTGTCGGGTGACGGGCGCAGGGTGGTATTGATGAAGAATTATCACTGTACACAGTGATTGCATTTCTTCAATACTACTCTGCAATGGTCAAGCGTGTCACTTACCATCAGGTGAGCGAACTGACCGTCCGGATCTCTTCAAAAGCTTGATAACGATGACATAAACTTGTGGAGTTTATTTGGAATTTTCCCACCAGCTACCACTGACTGCCGACTGCCACAGTTGTACCAGTATCATCATCAGCTCATTATACGTAATCGTCGAGGGGCACGAGCCTACCTGTGACCGGTGTATAGGCCTTAGTCGTCTACGCGAGTACAGTGCGGATTGGCCGAGTTCATGCACAACCTTTGAATTACTCAGGCGTGCGCAGATTTCCTCGCAATATTTTGCTCTACCGTAAGAGCGTCGGATAAACGTACATAATATCGAAAATTCGTAAAGACATTGGTACGAAGCGGGTGGCGGGATTTGAACCTACACTTTCAACATCGGAAGGCAACAACCTATACCAATGAGACACCGACGCTTTATCGACAAGTATATACTCCACAAACTCATAAGATTTTTATTTTGTTTCGCTGACAGAAAAAGAATCAATTTCTACAGCTTAAGACCTTAAGAGCCTATACGATCTAATAATGCTTGGTATTGGTGTTCTTACTCCCTTAAACATGCGGCTTTTTAACCGAGACAAAAAACCAAGATAAAAGTGTTTAAGTTTCCCCTTAAGCTGAAAAATAGGAAAAACAGTGCTATATGATAAACAACAGAAACAATGGCTTTTCTGATACTTTCCCCCTAAGCTTAAAAATAACAAAAAGTACTAAATGATAAATACGACGAATTGGTATTCTAAATGTTTCTACTATATTTTTCACCAGCTTTCGAAGTCGACCGCCATTTTAATAAAAAAATCGTTGTTATTTACGACGCTGCCTCCGCTGTTTCCGTGAGCCGTTACCGTTTCGCTTAATTTGTGTGCCCGTTTCAAAATGGCCTCCGACATTGCATATTTTATAATGTATTTGTATTAATTTATATCGGAATAGAGTCACAACCATTTCAATCAACTTAAGCTTCATCATCAGCTCATTAAACGTCCCCATAGAGGGGCACGAGCCTACCCGTATAGGGCGATTAGGCCTTAGTCGTCCACGCGGGCCCAGTGCAGATTGGACAACTTCACACACAACCTTCGAATCTCTTTGCAGGCTTGCATGAAGGTTTCCTCACGATGTTTCCTTCACCGCAAGAGCGTCGAATAAGGTACATATATTTTCGAAAATTCGAAAATACATTGGTACGTGTCGGGATTGAACCTCAACCCTCCCGGTAGGAAGGCGACAGTCCACACTATTGAGCTACCGACGCTCTTAAGCAACTTAAGCTTACATATTTTGTATGTATTTTGTACAATTTTGTATCGGAATAAAGCCGCAACGCTTTCTCACTTGTTTCAACTTATGCTGGTTACTGGTTTTCTACATACATCGTCATCATCTATTATAGGACCACAATTCTTCTAATTTTAAAATTGCCATTTCTTTATTTATTGTGTCGCAATCTAAATACATTAAAAAAATGTGTTTTTATATTATATTCGTGATTAATACTAAGGTGTTGATTCATGAGGTTTTTATTGTTATTAGCACTTCAACATTAATATTTGTGACCAGTTACCACTAAAATATGTGATTATATTTGTCTTAAGCTTGCAGTCATAACAGTATTTAGTTTTATTATAATTTAAGTATTATAAACATGTTTATTGTTGATTGACTGAAATACAGATATTGTAAAAACATGTTTTACCTTTTATTTCATTGACGGAACTGAACCTCATTATCATAAAAATAAATTCAATGGAACGAATACACAACGAAAAAAAAAAATTTTTTAAAATTTTCAACGATTCATCCCTTTAGGACAATCATTGTGGGACGAATCACTGGACTAGCCAGTGCAATGTATACCATTTTTGGTTACCAAGAGTTATTAAAGAATCACAACCAAGTATCTGTTTGATTACTGTTACTGTTTCCGTAAAATAAACATCGCGATTTTGCCAGAAAAAGTATGGCGTGGAATGTTTTGTCACATTTTTTGGGGGGTAATAAAGATGCTGAGTTACTCAGTCTCAAAGGACACATTGGTTCTAGTGAGTGTTTTTTGCTATTACACTGCCACAAATTGCGTTGGGAAGAGTTACCGACAGGGTAATGGCTAATAAAAACGTAAACATGTACGTATAACTTAGGTCGGCCGATTTCATGTAATGGTAGAGAAATAGGGCTTCTTTTCACATGTGTGATCGTTCTGAACAAACATTGTCCACTTCTATTCAACCTATCGCAGTCCACTGTTAGACATAGGTACCCCCATTTTGCGCCAGATATCCCGGTCCTTCGCTTTTCTCATCTAGCTTCCACCAGCGACCTTTCGCAAGTTGTCGGTCCATCGGGCCGGAGGGCGTTCTACGCTACGCTTGTTGAGACGCGGTTTTCACTCCAGAACTCGTCTGCTCCAACGGCCATCGTTTCTGCGACATACGTGACCAGCCCACTGCCACTTCAACTTGCTGATCCGGCGGGCTATGTCGGTAACTTTAGTTCTCTTACGGATTAAATCATTTCTGATCTTATCCCTAAGTGAGACCCCGAGCATAGCTCGCTCCATGGCGCGTTGAGTGACTTTGAACTTGTGAACCAATCCCGCAGTCAATGTCCATGTCTCAGCTGCGTATGTTAACACGGGTAGGACGCATTGCTCAATGACTTTTGACTTTAAGCATTGTCCACGTAGATAAATAACTAACTTATTATTTATCGTAGATTGTTGTTGCTTAGTATCCATATTACAGGCTAATGCTTAGTTTGGGGCTAGATGGCGCTGTGTGAATGTCTGTAGATATAATTTATTGGCCATCAACACAATATAAGGGACGACCCATTTGGGGTAATGGCTGAGACGTCGGCTATTTCACCAAGGGTTCCGGGTTCGATCCCCGGGCAGTACAAACATTTGGTCTGGGTGTTTTCTATTTATAATATGTATGTATTTACAAATAAAGTAATTTAGTATGTTTATGCGTTGTTTATTATTCATAGCTAATGCTTAGTTTGGGACTAAATGGCGCTGGGCGAATGTCAGTGGATTTTTAATTATTTATCATTATAATAAAGTTCTTGAAGTTTGATTTATTAATATGATGCGTTAACATATCTGCCCATTTAGTTCTATGAGTTTTCTCTATTCATCATCATCAGCTCATTTAACGTCCCCACCGAGGCCCACGAGCCTACCCGTATAGGGTGATTAGGCCTTAGTCGTCCACGCTGGCCCAGTGCGGATTGGACGACTTTAACACACCACCTTCGAATCTCTTCGCAGGCGTGCATGAAGGTTTCCTCACGATGTTTTCCTTCACCGTAAGAGCGTCGGATAACATACATATATTTTCGAAAATTCGAAAATAGATTGGTACGTGTCGGGATTTGAACCTCAGCCCTCCCGGTAGGAAGGCGACAGTCCACACCACTGAGCCATCGACGCTCTATTCATTTTTGTCTTTTTTTATTTCATCGTAAGCCTATAATTATCACCCAATTTTATAAATTTTAATTTAATTTTGTAATTTACAATTACCTACCAATAGCTTAGAAATAACTTATATTTCAAACTGTGCACTTTTGTGTTTCGGGATGAGGGTAATGTAACTTGTAAAATTACAGGGTATAAGAGAGTAACATATGTTGTCTCAGGTGACGGGCGCAGTGCGGCATTGACGTAGAATAATAACTGTCTATCAGTTGTTGGTCTCCTTAAATGCCGCTCTGTCATGGTCAGGGGTCAACCATCAGGTGAGCGTTCTGAACGTCCTGTGTGGGTGCCATTCCATTTTTCCCATCGCTATTCTGTGCGGAAAGGCCCTGTGCACTGTAGTGGGAATTTATAAGCTGGTGATGACATATTAATGATAGTAATCTGTCAAAAATCAAGAGGTCCCTTAAATTCTAGAAAATGTAATACTTACGAAACAAAAAAATTAAATATGTTTATTAGTAGTTTAGTTAGCTAGATGGCGCTGCGTGAAAAAATCTAAGTTTCTTGTTATTCCAACAATCCAAACTGTCATCGGTTAAGATATGAACCAGGTCTCGCCAACCTTTTATGTTAAAATAATTTCCCTATAATCGCAAGTAATTTTGCGGATTGGATAGTGTAATCGAATATTATTTTAATTTTGATCCGTGATATTAGTTTTGAATAAATGTTTAAAAGTTATTCTTTTAAGTCTTCCACTAACGTACACGCGGACCCGCCACCTTAACTAACTCATCAGTGTTTGTTTAAATAATTATAAGTCCTCTACACCACGTAAGACGTCATTTATGTACGAGTATCATCATCAGCTCATTAATACGTTCTCACGTAGGAGCTATGCCTACCCGTATAGGGTGTATAGGCCTTAGCCATCCACGCGGGCCCAGTGCGGATTGGCCGACTTCACTTCACCTTTGTATCTCTTCGCAGGCGTGCGCAGGTTCTCACGATGTTTACCTTCACTATAAGAGCGTAAGATAAAACAGTTTGTATCCTTTTAATGACGCCTGGAGGTCAACATTTTAAAGTATATTGTTATGGCCGAACCACTGAAGCGCTTTTTTTTTTCAAAGCATCAAAACTCATATTTTTAGTTTAGTATTTTAATCGTTTTTTTTATATTTTTTGACGTTCATAAGTGCTTTTTGTAAGCCTAATTTGAAATAAATGTTTTTGACTTTGACTTATGTTATAAACATAACAATATGTGTCAAGCAGCTCTGACATTTTTTGGTTGATATTTTCTTCATGATTGTGCATCTTGATAGTTTATTGTTCATAAGCCCGTGTAGCAAACACTCAACTTTGTGTACGCAATATTTAAAAGTCAAACAATTCCAAAGTTTCCTCCGATCACTGGTAGGTGGCGTCATAAATTTGTAACCGATGTAGGCGGGACAGGTTTACCGCCCCTGCCTTACTTCCAATATACAATGATTTATGGATGAACTAGGTTCCTGTTACTTCACGAGCTCGTAAATAACCATTTTTGTTTCTATTACACTTTGCGGTTGAGTGAGAAGACTCTGTAATGCCTACTCAAGTTAAGAAGTTTCTGTTAACAGGTTTTAAATAAATAAATAAATGAAATGAAAAGTGTTTATTCAGTTTAGGTCCTTATAGAACACTTATGTTAAATAATATCCACTGACATTCACACAGCGCCATCTATCCCCAAGTTAAGCGTGAAGCCTGTATTATGGGTACTAAACAACGGATAAACATACTTATATACATTTTTTTTGTAAATACATACATGTTATACATAGTAATCACCCAGACCATTACAAATAAACATGTTCATGCACACAAATGCATGTACTGCCCGGGTATCGAATCCGGAACCCTTGGTGTTGCAGCCGACGTTCAAATGCAACACCAAATGGGTCATCGTTTTCTCTAAAGTATATGAAGAAAGAAACTAAATATTAATTGACGACTCATTGGGTATAATGGTTGTAATGTCGGCTACTACTAGGGTTCCAGGTTTGATCCCCGGGCAAAAAAATTTTTGTGCATGACCATGTCTGTTCGTACTGGTCTGGGTGTTTCTATGTATAATATGTGTGTTTACAAAAAAGTGCTTTTAATCGTTGTTTAATCGTTGTTAAGTACTAATACTACAAGATTTACGCTTTATATGGGTCTAGATGGCGCCTTTGTGATTATTAGTGGATACTTTTTTATTATTATATTAGCTAAACAACAAACGAACTACATGCACCATCTTACTTTAAAAGTGTCCGCGGCAAAAGTCTGCCCATCGCGTCAGTTGGGCAGAATTTTCATTCATCAGTTTGATTTTACCCTTTTACTAGAGTACGGAACCCGAAAAATGATAAGGACAGACCCTCGATGTCATCCATCAAAACTCCAATCGCTCATGCTGTCATCTATGTAAAACGAGGGTTCTTTGGTAAAACATGTCACGGAATCAAATATTTGATTTTAATTAAATCGACCATTTTTTTAGGAACATTTAACCCTCACATGAATTTTACGTAGTAGGAAATTTACTGATGACGTTGCTTATCGTTATCTTCATCATCATCAGCTCATTAAACGTCCCCACCGATGGCACGGGCCTATCCGTAAAGGGCATAGGCTTTAGTCGTCCACGCGGGCCCAGTGCGGGTTGGACGACTTCACGTATAACCTTTAAATCTCTTCGCAGGCGTGAGCAAGTTTCCTCACGATGTTTTCCTTTACCATCAGAGCATCGGATAACGTACATAATTATTACTTTGTAAATTCCGAAGGACTGGATTTGAACCTGCGCCTTTCACATCGGAAGGCATCCGACGCTCATTAATATTAACGTATTTACATTTGTGTCTATTGAAGTATACCAAGGAATATAATAAGCTAAGTAAGAACCTACATTTGTGATCAATTCATAAGTATAAGCTTTTAAGAAGAAAAACAAGTACAAAGCTTTCCAATAAAATAATCCACTCACGTTGGGATGGATAAATGTCAATTTATTATCCCATATCATTTCAGATTTACATCCCTAGTTTTGCGGACCACGCGAATTCACAAAGGGGTTTCTATGTAATAAAATTGTAGACGCAATAAAAATATAGAAACCATAATTTTTATTTTATTTGTTTAAAATAACAATAGAAAAAATGGAGCAGGTATTCTATTGTATTGGGTACAAAAGGATGCCTTCTCCATTTTTTTATAGTAAAGAGAACATGAAATGGACTGTAAAATTCAATAATAAATTTATGTACGCTATCCATATTTTTTACAAGAAATAACATATATTTAAAGATGTATATGCTGGTAGCTGTAATTCTTTAAACTAAGAAGCTAAGAAAGCGCTAAAAAAATCTCACGGTAACTATTTTTGTGTAATCCAAAATAAATAATCGATTAAATAGAGTCCCATTCACTAAGTATTTAACACATTCATGGCTTTGTGTGAATGTCAGCATATTTCTTTTATTTTTATGTTTAAAGAAGCATGCCTTGCAGTCTTTAACTTTTTTATGTAATTAAACGTAGGGGACGGTCAGTTCATTCACCTGGTGGTAAGTGATACGCCTGACCATCAGAAATACAGTGTTGAAGGAAATCAATAAAAGTAAAGAGTCCCAATTACATTACATTTATACTCTGTCTTAAAATTTAGACCAAACTTTTAACTTTGTGTGATATGGAAACAAATAATTTTTAGGGTTCCGTAGCCAAATGGCAACAACGGAACCCTTATAGATTCGTCATGTCTGTCTGTCTGTCCGTCCGTATGTCACACCCTTTTTTCTTCGAAACTATAAACAGTACACTATTAAAATTTTGTAAGTATATGTACTCTGTGAACCGCTATTAGGTTTTGACAAGAAACTTAAAAAATAATTAATATATTTTAGAGTTCCCCATACATTGAACTGAAACTAAAAAAATTTTTTTTAATCGTACCCCCCCGTGTGGGATATCAATGTGTAGAGCTTAAAAAATAATATCGAGGTTTCTAATATCATTTTTTTATAAATTGAATAGTTTGCGCGAGAGACACTTCCAAAGTTGAAAAAATTGTGTCCTCGTGACTCGCGCTTGGCCAATTCTTATATTTAACATTCTCTCCGTTGATGAAAACAATCCGTAGTTCCGCAATCGTCCGCCAGATGGCGATTGTTGGGAAGTATTGAAAACATATAGGATATAAATAACAACTTTGAGACCTTGTTCACTGGGGTTTTATTAGAAATAGGGACCTTTTTATATGGCTTTTAGGGTTGGCCCATCATTTTATAGTTTTGTGATTTTTTATATGATCCAAAGGGTACAGGACGGTTTGGACGCTCGTCTGATGGCATTGATGGAGACCAACAACTGATAAACAGTTATCATTCTCCATCAATGCCGCACTGCGCCCATCACCTGAGACAACAAATGTTAACATCCAATTATTTATTTGTATGTGACCACTGAGTCTTTTTGAAAATAAAAATAACATGGAGGCAGTTACGCTATGTATGAAAAAAACAATAATGTGAACCGAGCCAACCCTAATCCGGCGTTTTATGCAATACCGTGTATTGCTATCAAAGCCCGATTCCCTTTTGCGTCTTTTATTGTGTCGGCTGAGTTATCTTTTGTTGTTTCATGCAAATGTCTGTAAGGAATATGATGTGGATGGATGCTGTGGAATCAATTACATGAAGATATTGCTCTAAACGCGAAGAGCGTCGATGGCTCAATGGTCGCCTTCCTACCAGGAGGGCTGAGGTTCAAATCCCGACACGTACCAAAGTGTTTTCAAATTTTTGAAAATATATGTACGTTATCCGACGCTCTTACGGTGAAGGAAAACATCGTGAGGAAACCAGCGCACGCCTGCGAAGAGATTCAAAGGTTTTGCGTGAAGTCGGCCAATCGACACTGGGCCCGCGTGGACGACTGAGGGCTATACAGCCTTACGGGTAGGCTCATACCCCTCGGTGGGGATGTTTAATGAGCTGATGATGATGGCGCTGTATGATATTCTTTCATACAGCGCCATCTAGTCCCAAATAGATACAGTATGAAGTAATTTCAAATTGGCCGTGCAATAATATTTTCTTTGCAATGACGTTAAACGGGATAACCAGTTATCGAACAATAAACTCGACCTTGCAGCTGACATTCCAGGCCAGTGTGTATTATTACGGATTAAGCTTTCTGCCTTGGATTGTGCGGGACAAATCTGTTGTCATATTTAAATAAAACAAAGTTATTTTTTCGTGTGGTGGCAGCATTGCTGCTAGTTTTTAAATGCGCTAATAGGAACGTAATTGTAGCTGAACATTAAAAGATTTCACTCATTTTTCTTTTTATGGAAGGATAAAGGCCTTGTCCTGTTTATCTATTAGACAATTTATTCTAATATATTATTACATACCATTTAAGACCATTCTCTCTTCAACCTATCGCAGTCCATTGCTGAACATAGGTTTCCCCTATTTTGCGCCAGACATCTAAATGGATATCTTTACTAAGCTATTAGCCATTCTTGCAACTTAAACCATTTTAACAATAAATTAATTAAAACTAATTTTTATTAAATTATCAGACATTTACCAGTTCGTCACCAGTAGTAATTATTTCAAATAATAAGGAAACATGCCTGCTTAGTTGTTTACTAATAACCTCAAAAAACTCTTCGAACCCTTAAAAGAACGTATTTCTTCCAGTTGCAGTTGTCAAAGGGCGGGGATATCCATCGTGTTTCCCTCACGCTCGCTTGCTCCCTAATTCGGACCCTTTATCTGACATGCCTATTTCAATTAAAAAACAACGTCCCTTGGGCTCTGAAACCAATGATACGGGTTCTAATGTGATGACCATTCCAAATCGGGAGTGTTAATTGGTGACGCGTCAACCCTCGTGGTCGGGGTTAGGCTTTGTCGTGGAACCCTTCAATAATGTAGATTTAATTAGTGCATGCTCTTCTGATCATACTGTTAGACGAAAAAGTAACGACCAACGCTACCCATCCCTAATCAATTGAAGAGTGATGTCACGTCACTAATCTCTCTCTTGACATTAGCATTGTACGCGGGAAACTGACATAATGTAACAATAAGATTTAATCTAATACTTAATGTTATTTAAACTTAAAGAATCATTGAATAATACATACATGCACACTCAAGTCAAATAATGTATTAGCTTTTCTATAGTCGCCTTCAGAATGCTGTTGCGGCTGCCGCGATTCTGCAGCGCCTCGGGAATGTTCGCGGACGCTCGGTTGGACGGCTTTCACGCCATCATGCGCAAGAAAGCTGCATCTTTGATGCGACGTATGAGGGCCAGTGGCAATGGCATTCTGAGGACGATTATTGCCCGACCTGACTGTCCCATCCAAACCCAGTGGATAAGAACAGTTACAGGTCAATTTGTGTATTTTTTTGTAACTTACTAACACTGTATACTAACTTATTTTAAGACAAATTGTTGCTAACGTACTAACATTCTATGGATGTAAATCTGAAATAAATATTTTTATTATTTTATTTATTTATAGGTATTGATACAGGTTACTAACCTAGTAGGTTAATCTTTTAAAACTAAACATTAGCCTCATATATGGGTACTAAACAGCGGATTAACTTACTTTATATATTTTTTGTTTTACATACATATTATACATAGTAAACACCAAGGTTCATACACACAAATGTTTGTACCGCCCGGGGATCGAACCCGGAATCCTTGGTGTAAAGCCGACGTTTTAACCATTACACCACATGAGTCTCAAGCTACATAGTTAAACAGTAATAGTTACCAATAAAAGAGTTTCATAAAAATCCAAAATACTATTTTTAAGATAAGGCAATTTTTGTTTTCTCTTGTTTTTCCGAAGTAAACCTGAATATTTTTAAGTATAAATATTCAATATCATAAATTGGGTTTCCACGTCAAACCTAACCTAAGAGCCTATTAACTCCAGGTGTGAACCTCAGCCATAACCCGACCTATCCCATTACATTTTATTAAGCCTTACGCTTGTTATCTAGGCGTTGATCAAATCAGGTCCCTAATTACGCTAATATTAAAATAAGAAAAAATATCCAAAATTCATATATTCCTATTTATTTATTTATTAGGTCAAGCAACAAGATCAACACCGGTACAAGCAAAAAGATTCAGAAATAATCATAAACTTACTCGTAAAGCTAGGTTTCACTCTACTCAGAATTACTCAAAATTGTATTTTTTAACAAAAAAATATCGACTTCAAACTAAAAAGCTGTGTAATCAATATATTATAAAGCTGAAGAGTTTGTTTGTTTGTAAGTTTGTTTGTTTGAACGCGCTAATCTCTGGAATTACTGGTTCCATTTGAAAAAATCTTTCAGTGTTAGATAGCCATTATTTATCGAGTAAGGCCATATATTATCACACTACGAGCAATAGAAGCGGAGCAGCAATGAAGAATGTTTCAAAGTCCCTAAAAAATTTTTCTAAAATAATGTATCATTTGCGAAGGTATTTTCATAAATATGATATCAATCCTTATCCAAATAAATACTTTATTTATCACAAGTATTTTATTTTAAACAAAACTGCCATTTACATCATTCAACTTAAATGAATATCTTATGAGATATCGCTATTTTAACTCACCTATATAAACGAAGTATCGGGTTAAAGAGAGCGTTAGACCAAAGTAACTATTCCACGCGGACGAAGTCGCACGCAAAAGCTAGTATCAAATAAATTAGTAGAATTGAAGCGCAGGACACAGTCCATTAGCAGATTAAATGCGAATGTTTGTAGTGGGATAGTTTCTACATGTACTTAACTAATTACTGGGTGAATAGGCTTCAAGTTACGTCACGTACGTTATCCGATTTATAGCATTTATCCGACGCTCTTACGTTGCAGGAAAACACCGTCAGGAAACCTGCACACGGCTGTGAAGAGATTCAAAGGTTTTGCGTGATGTCGGCCAAACCGCGCTGGGCCGGCGTGGACGACTAAGGCCTTCTTTTACAGGTAGACCCATGCCCTTCCCCAGGTGGGGAAGTTCAATGAGTTATTGATGACAATAGTTCAATGAGTTATTGATGACAATAGTTCAATGAGTTATTGATGACAATAGTTCAATGAGTTATTGATGACAATAGTTCAATGAGTTATTAATATTCAAGTATTCTTAACGATAAGAGGCAATGTTTGGCCGTGATTTGCAACACAAATGATACAAAAAAGAGGAACACAGTACAGTTGACATTGTGACTCTAGGTTAATGAAAAGGTAACAGACAATGGTGATACAAGAAGAAGGTGACATTTTACCCAAATAGGATAATACCACAGACATCCGAATATACAATTAGACTGGACAAGCCGCCAAGTTTATAGGCAGTCCCAGTGTCGCAATTTCTTTTCGGTGCTTACCTGTGAAAAGTTATTATATTTCTTGGTAAATTTACTGATTCCTTGCGATGATGGCATGTTACAATTGCACAGGATGGCATTTTGGGAAAAAACGGTTATTTCTTCTAATATTCGTGCGTCTTGACTCGTCTCACAGAGCGTAAACTAGCAGCCAGTGTATGCTCGTTGAGCTTACATTTGTCGCACTTAAAAACGCGGCTTGCCCCATCTCCTGTATTGGGAAATCTGTGGATAATACCATGTATGTACTTCAAGTACTACTTCACTACTAGTACTTCAACTACTAGTGTCTATGATTGAACGATACAAGAAAAGCGTGTATATTCTCGTAGCACAATATCTTCGTAGCACTTACTAACTTAGACTTAAAAATAGCCTTCGCAACCGCTCACGTAATTCTCTAGCTCTCAGCGCTACGATTTGTTGTTTTTTTAATTCCGTCTACGCTGCTACGTCCTAGCACGTGCTACGAGCTACGTGTTTTATTCTCGCAAAGGCGTGTCGTAACGCCATTTTATTTGCACTCGGTTTTGTTTGAGATGTTCCGTTGGATTTTTATTGTTTATGGCGGATAAAGCTTTGCGGTTCCAAATGTTGAGGAAGAAGGATTAATATTTATATTCATCGAATTCATTGTGAAGTGTGTAAGATGATGTGGTCGTTGGAAAATATATATCTTTTTTTCTTTTTTTTTTCTAAATACGTTTTTTTATATTAACGTTTATTATAGTTAATGAAAGTTCATCATCATCAGCTCATTAAACGTCCCCACCGAGGGGCACGAGCCTACCCGTATAGGGTGATTAGGCCTTAGTCGTCCACGCGGGCCCAGTGCGGATTGGACGACTTCACACACAACCTTCGAATCTCTTCGCAGGCGTGCATGAAGGTTTCCTCACGATGTTTTCCTTCACCGTAAGAGCGT
This sequence comes from Leucinodes orbonalis, assembly GCA_019425675.1. Taxonomy (NCBI): domain Eukaryota; kingdom Metazoa; phylum Arthropoda; class Insecta; order Lepidoptera; family Crambidae; genus Leucinodes; species Leucinodes orbonalis. Next base: position 35,311 of record PQWD01009569.1, on the reverse strand, counting down.
CGGATAACGTACATATATTTTTCGAAAATTCGAAAATACATTGGTACGTGTCGGGATTTGAACCTCAGCCCTCCCGGTAGGAAGGCGACAGTCCACACCACTGAGCCACCGACGCTAATGAAAGTTCAGTCAAAAATAATTGTTATTTTATTGGATGGTAGGCTCTACACTAAGTTATCTATGCAAGTCTTCTTGACCACTGCTGTTGGCCGCAGATGGCCTTTACAGCTTCACCGGGCAATTGGCGAGCGCAGGTGGCTCTCAGCCTTGAAAATTTACGGAACAAGCCTAAGGGCGTTCCACAGTGGGACTCAAACCTTGGCTCAGGGCGTTGCTGTGAAGGCTAGGTTACCTAATATATGTTTGGATATCTAGGTACGTATTCACCCTAAATATCGTCATGTAAGGTAGGAGTTTTATGCACTCCTGTGTTAAGAGATAAGGGCTAGCGAGATTATTGTGAAAATTCCAGTACTGACAAAATAATTTCCAACAGTCATTGGTTTTTAATACTGCATCTGTCTTTGGCAGGCGATCGGTTTCTATTAGGTGAGCAAACTGGTCGTTTCATTCACTTAACATTAAATGAAATAACTTTAGCATTGTTATCTAGCACTAAGTGGGGCAAGTAAATATACACCTACTTAATTTTTGTTAACATTAAATAAGTCATTTAGTGTCTCATCTCACCCTATTATAGGAATCATGACCAGGAATCGGTCCAGGAATCGTATGAATTATTAAATTTTATTCATACCACAGCAGAAAAAAATCATCATGTTTATTAAAACAGGGATAATGATTTTTAAAATGAAATGAAAATGTAAATAAAACCGCCTAAGTTTCCTAATATGTATATATTACAATAGCTATTGCTATATCTATTAGAAACAGAAAAATCGCTGTTATCAATCAATTAGTGAGGATCAAAATCTGCGAGTTGGGCTAAGTTTACTATCGATAGTTGCTAACTCAATTACTCGGCCTTCGTCAATTAGGGGATAATCGTTTATATGTTGCGCACATATATGAAATAATACAAGATAACTTTATCATTCTACTGCTAAATTGGGTACTTTTTAGGGTGCCGTAGCCAAATGGCAAAAAACGGAACCCTTATAGATTCGTCAAGTTTGTCTGTCTGTCGTTTTAATAGGAAACATGGAAAAATATTAATATATTTTGGGGTTACCCATACATTGAACTGAAACTCAATTTTTTTATCGTAAAGGTATCAATGTGTAGACCTTAAAAAATGATAATGCGGTTTCTAATTACCAGTTCACTTACCAGGTGGTAAGAGATACGTCTGACCATGACAGATGCAATTTTGAACAAAATCAATAACAGCAAGAAGTCATTATTTTCCGTAAACATTGCCCTGCGCCCGTCACCCAGGATGACAAATGTTAGGTCTTTCATACCCGGTAATTTTACTAGCTACATTAAAACGTTTTTAAGCACTCGTTGATGTAATCTTCTAATATGATATATAATAAAAAACTATAATATTGTGTCTACATTCTCAGTTTAGTAAATATACTTGTATTTTTTTTACCATTAATTTTCTATTCAGATTTATAAACGATTAGTCAACCCTCATCATTATCAACTCATTATAATGTCCCCACCGAGGCACGAGCCTACACGTATAGGGTGATTAGGCCTCAGTCATCCACAAAGACCGGTGCCGATTCGCTGCCTTCACGCACAACTTTTGAATCTCCAAGGCCTGCGCAGGTTTCCTCACGATTTTTTCCCTCACCGTAAGAGCGTCGGATAACGTACATATATTTTAACAAACTTGAAAAGACATTGGTACGAGGCGGGATTTGCACCTCTACCGTTCCGGTTGGAAGCCAACAGTCCACAACTTTGAGCCACCGACGCTCGAACCAACCTTGTTTGCTTTTTTTTTTCTCTCCCTGCCGAAGCCCTGTGCCCTGTGATGAGATGTTATAGGCTGAATAATGATTATATTACTATGATAACCCTTTTCATGTTATTCCTATATTTTCTAGTGTTATTTATAGATAATTGTCATTTGATATCATGAAAACAGAAACCCGGAAAGTGGCGTATTAATAATATTTCCTGACTAATTTAAGGAAATACTCGTAGAAGACCTTCTTCTTTGACCTAAGTTAAGACTAGCTTTTGTAATATAATATGGCATTTTAGGGCATACATTGTATTTTAGTTATATTTATTTCTTTTTAAAATTGTAAACATATCCACTTAATGCGTGTCGTGTGCACACAATGTTAAATTATATATTTAAGGAACAATTGTACATTATTGCACATAACATTCCGTTTGTGAACCAAAAAAAAAACATTAGCTTTGTGAAGTATCGAATCAAGCGTGGGCGAATAAAATGCTTGTAGAGTTTTTGTAAGAGAATGCTGTCGTTAGTTAATTTAACGAAATAGGTAACAGGATGTCATGTTTATGGGTTAGTTTGAATTTGCCAAGTATTAGATAAGATACGATACGACGAGAGAAAACTCAAAAGAATCCTAATTCTTCTTTATTTTAATTTTGAAAAATTATGGTCGGAAAATAACATCCGACTACAGGCATTTCCTATCTGCATTGCTGTAACTTACCAAGCAAGTGCCATACTAAGTTAATAGTCGGACCCATCCGAGTTTTAAAACCACA